>JAESVK010000261.1:746152-786317 GCA_017140935.1 Hamamelis virginiana
ATGTTCCACGTTCGAGAGATGTAATTAGTATATTACACTCTCTGCTCTCGTGTCCTGTTTCTTAGTCTTATTAATTCAGTGTGCCATCTCTTCTTCTTCTTCTTCTTCTTCTTCTTCTTGTCATGTTTGCTGTTAGAGTTTAGAAATGCGTGTAGCTAGCGAGTAGCTAGGTTTGAGATACTCTGGATTTCTGGTTTTCACTGTAATAAAGTAGAAAGTCGTGTTGTTTGTGTAATGCTTTGTAACTTCAGCAAATAGTTTGGTTTGTTTCATATATGTAATAATTAATGTTATGGATTTGTCATCTGTTTGTCTGTAACTGTTTTATTGTATTCCTTTCAATGATCACCAAGTGCCATATCACTAAATTGAAACTCAAGTGAACTAAAAGGCACAACCCGGTAACACTGACAAAAAGTTCCTGTAGAGAATCAGCTTCTGGCGCCATGCGCTGTGGGCCGGGTGTGGGAGAGGAAAGAGAGAGTGTGTGTGTTTGGATGCAGGGGTATGCCCTACCTAGTTAAGACAACAGAAGACAGACCTCCCAAAAGTGAGGAGAAATAAACTACTATAATTGCCTAGCCCCACAATAGCTATATTTGAAGGAAATCCTTTCGGGTGCAATTCGGAATGGGTAAATTGGAACACCGATTCAATTCAGTCAATTCAATTTGATTTTGAATCAAACTGAATTAGAATTAGATTGATTCTAGACAATTTTTGGAAAACTGATGAATTCAGTTTGGTTATGGATCTAGATATTTTTGGAACCGAGCCGATCCAAGAACCGATCCTCAAAATTGATCCTTAGATCTATCTAAATTATTATATATTAAATGCAATATATATATATATATATATATAAAATTAAAAATTTAAAAATAAATAATTCCAAAAAAAAAAAAAAAATGATTTTTTTTAGTTTCCTCACCCATTTTGAAATTCAATCCAGTCAGGGCATTTTTGCATGTCCTTCCATATTTTCATGGATTTCTTAGTATAAATTTTTTTTTACTGAACTTTTAAGTATAAATCGTTGAAATGAAGGACTTATGGGTAAAGAACGTATGTGTTTATATTTAGAAAATAATTTATATGTAGGAGCGTGTGTGTTTTACCTTTGTGATATGCTTGTTCTACCAAAAAAGAATGTCTTATTGAATTCCACATCAGTCAAGAGTACACTAAACTCGCCCTTCAAAAGTTCCATCCCCCTTAAAAAATTAGGTCCCTTTAATTTTTGGCCAATTGATTAGTAAGCTAGGTTAGTGATTAGTTGTTAAAGGTGATGGGAATAACAAATGGATCAGCTCTCATTCAAGAGGAATACAACCCAGAACCTTATCCTATAAAGGGATAATCACGAACCACTGAACCAAAATTCATGTTCAAATATTAGATTATTTTGAAATTAAAGTAGTGTTTTGATCAAACTTAACATTTGTCAAGGAGAATGAGAGAGAGAGAGTCACACTATCGAATCAAAACGAGTAGAGAGAGAGAATGGGTGGGTGATGAAATTATCCAATTATAACAAGTTGTTGATTGTGTTTGTCAAAAAGTTTGAAAAAAGAAAAAGCTTCTATTGGACTGATTGGAGTGGACTCTATGAGGTCCCCATGGAGGAGAGAGGGAAACTAAGCCAAGAATGAAGTGCCACGTGAGAATGAAATGGCTCGAACAAACCTCGAGTCTATGGAAAATTCTATTGCGGAGCCGTAAGGGCAAAGCAGCAATAGAATCTATATAAAACTATCCTAAAAAAGGGAAAATTGAAGATAAAGAAGCCTGTGGCTGATTTGATATATATGTGTTGTGAATGTGTCTCCTTAAAAACCTCTTAATTTTTATAAGCCTTTGCATGTTAGACTTCATCTTCTTTGCTGATTGAGTTTAATTCTATCTGATTCTCATCTTGAGGCTTGATCTTCTAGTTACCCGCTACTTCTATGTTCTAATCTTTCTGAAAATCCTCTTCTATCAAGCTTCGAAGGCAAACTAATTGATCTGCTTTGAAGTCATATTTCAACTAAAACTCTGTTTCAAAATAATAATACCTCTCCACGTACCCACTTCAACCTCTGTCCTTCAAAGATAGGCTAGCTTCTTTTCTTTTTGGGTAATTTCCCAAAATGAACCTATGTTTTCAATAAATTACCTCTATAAACCCATGTGTTTGGAAATGACAAAACTAATTTTTTTGGACCATAATACCCTTCGAACAGCTTCCAACGGTCAAATACCCATATAATATAAGAATACCCAATACCCAATTTTATATATAATACCCAATTTTATTAAGGATACCGAATTACACATTAAATGATGTCAAATCAAACTTTTTAAATTCAATGATTACATGTCTGCCTTGGTCAAATCAAGTAAAAATAATATTTTATTTATTTAAATAAATAAAATAAAAAACTGTACTTGACATCCCAAATCCTTACTATCTCTCTCCGACTCACTCTTCTCTCCCCCCCTCTCTCTCTCTCTCTCTCTCATTCACAGCACCTCGTCGAAGACACCGGAAGTCACGACACCTCGTCGAACTCACCGGAAGAAACGCCGGCGTTCTATCTCGCTGCTCTACCACACCCATTATTGAACCGGCCGAGAGGCTTTCGAGGGCAGAATCCGATCTTCTGCTGCCGAGTGGTGAATGTGGGTGGGGATTTAGGACTTAAACCGGAGCACGCGGCTCCAGCAGCTCACTGTCAGGTGGAAGAAATGGCGCAGTCTCTTTCTCTCTCGTTGTACCGTAACTGGCGCTGACAGGAGCAAAGGCGAGACCTTTCTCCTTCCTTATTTTTCAGGGTTCCCATCGGTAGATTGAGTAAAGGCGAGACCTTTCTTCTTCCGGCGCTATATTCAGTAAAGCCGAGACCTTTATCCTTCCATCCACCACCGTTCTCAACTGAATCCATTTTATAGGTGCTCTAAGATACCCTAAGGTCCCTACCAAGGTCCTTATCTGTTGAGTGTGAACATGTTCATGCAGGAGTCATTCGAACCCATTATTCAAAGCGCACTTGTGATTGTGAGGGTGAGTGAGTGTCGGCGAGGAAATAAGCCCTAAGGCGACTATAGCGCTGTATTTTGAGTCCGTCCGTCTTCTAATTCCGGTAACATCCAACTTTTGTTTGATATTTTTGATACTTTATTGAAACAACACAAACACACGCACATATATACGTATATATAAAAACAAATAGATGGATTATCCAACTGTATTCCTTGTTTGGGTAAGTACTTAGGCTTCCCCTCTCTTTTATTTGACTGCAATAAATCTATTAACTGTTAGCTTAAATTTTTTTTCCCGACTTTCCCTTTCAATGCTTGACTGATTTTATTGTAAAAGGCATTTCGGGCTTGTATCTTTCTTCCTCTATAGTAAAGTTTTGTTTTCTTATGAAAAAATCAAATAACACACACACACACACACACGTATATATAGCTTCTGCCCAACACTTTATGTGTGTTGCACCTTCTGCCTTGTGTGTAGGAATATTGAGGGTGTTATAAAGCACTGACATTATTTATGGATTTGGCAATTAATTAAGGGTTCATTTTGATGTCCACAGAGAGTAAATGGTTCCATTGAAATTAACTAGGGTAGTAAATTAGTAATTTAAGGCTGTCCTATCTCCTTTGAGATATGATATGCATAATGCCCCCTTTCAATATAATAATGTCATTATTGTAAAAGGCACTTTGGGCAAGTATATTTCTTCCTCTTTTTTAAAGTATATGTTTCTTCTGAACACACAAACCTGTATATATAGCTTGTGGCCAACACTTGATGGGTGCTGCTTTTTGCCTCGTGGGTAGCAATATTGATTGTGTTATAAAGCATTGATATGATGTGTGGATTTGGAAATGAATTAAGGGTTCATTTCGATGTCCACATAGATTAAATGGTTCCAATGAAACATTTGAGGGTAGTAAATTTATTTAATTCGGGCTGTCTTGGCTCCCTTGAATTGGGCTATACATAATTTGTATATTAACTTCTCTGACCTACTGGGTTTGCATGAACATTTGATTGTTTATATTGATTGAAAAATTGGGTGAGAGAGAAATATATATAAGAGGGATAGAGAGAGAGCAAAACTAACAGTTGAACTGCTCATGCATGTATTTATTTGTTGCTCAGACTGTTCATATTTTAAAATCTGTTGGTTTAAGAAACTTTTCCCTTAGAATTACTTGTTACCATCTTTTCACTTATGATGTTTTGTTAGTTTGAATCCATGAACTTCTGGCTATTGTAAAGGGGACGAATGAAGAAAGAATCGTGCATCAATTTGATTTGAATAGAACATTGGCATTGTCTTAAAAACTTCCATGTCTAAATGTTTTCAACGGATGGAAGAATATTAATATTTTAGAGTATTCGAATAAGATAAGTTGTAGTAGTTGAACTTAAAACAGGGGAATACCAACGTAAATTTGTTTATCGTTTCATTGGATATGAAACTATTGTTATTGGCTTCACATATGTACATAGGCCTAGATGCACTCTTAGAAGTAAAAGTACAAGCTTTGAGTGTCAAGCTAATAAGAATTTTAATGTTGTTATATCTGGGAGCACAATGAATCTTCATATATGCTGATTTTGCAGAACCTTATCAAACTCTATACTATTACTTTGAATTTATTTAGCTATGAAACATATTTATGTTCGGCGGGTAATGTTCAACAATTGTTGCATGTGTTCTTGACGGTTAATGTAATGGTAATTCCGACGACTACTGTTCTTTAAAGGAAATATTGAATCGTATGTATAAGTGGTTTGGTTTCAAGAAATAAATAAATTTCCTTCAACGAAACCAGATTTAGGGTGTATTGTATTACTCTCCTTTTTTATGGCTTCCTATAATTATATGTAGTTATGTTGGTTTGGAAATTATTCTTCTATCATTACTGGAAATTTCTATTTCATATCAACATGCAATTAGGCTTACTTTATAACTAATGCTCAAGTAGTGTGTTTATCTTCTTTTGGCCTTTCCTTTATAAACTTCTACTTAGCTAAAGAAAATAATGAAATGGAAACAGTTTTGTTTGAAACATTAGCTATATTTCCGTGTATAATTTGATTCAATGGGGGGGTTCGGTTGCAATATTTTGTCTATTACGTGGGCTAATATTTACTTTTTGTTCGTCCCACTAGATGGCCTCTTTCATTTTAGGGCATTACAATCTCTTTTTTTCTATCCACATGCGAGTGTGGTTAGTCACAAACCCAATATTGTACATTAATGGAGATGCATCAATCTTCAAGAATAGTGTCTCTTGATTTTAGTTTGATCTATATTCTTTAGTTAATTTTTTGTTTTTTGCTTGTATGGTTCTATGTATCATTGCAGTACAATCAAATTGCTCTCCATATTCATAATATCTTCCTACCAATGGTAAATATTAATATCAAACACCCAAGTACGCATGACCCCCCTACCAAAGGAAGGTCAACCGGTAATATGTATGATGGATTTTCCATAATGTGGTTAATGCTTATTTACATATTCCCACAAGTACGTACATTTGACTACATTGATTGAATAGTTAATTTAATGTTGAATTGGTCTTATGTTCGGTCATGTAGTTCTTTCAATTTTTTTATAATGCGCGAGTGGCATGGCTACAGACAGTATTATGTTGTTCTAATGGGTAAAGGTTGCATAGTAGTTAATTGTTATATTCATTACACCTGATGCAGTTAGGCATCTATTTTTGGGATGTGAATGCTATCGTACACTTTTTATTTCAGAAAGTTTTAAAAAATAGTCTTGTTGCAAGTGATCCTCAACTTTGTACGGGATATATATATATATATATATATATATATATATATATATATATATATATATATATATATTTGAAATTGTGTACTATATAGAGACATTCAATTTTCTTCTGACAGATGTTTTCTTTGAATCAAACAGATTTATTAAGTCTTATTTCCACCTTTTCGGAACGTTCGGTTGTTGGGAAGATGATGTTGGTGGTTTAGTTATGCTCGTTCAGTTTATTGAACTTTATGCAACCATGAAGAAAAACCGAACGTTCCGTTCCCTTTGATGAATGGTAGTGGCAGAAGAATCCGGGGACTTGAAGCATTATGTGCACAATCATTGGCCTACTCACGCGAATGTTATACGTCTAGAAACTTCATATTACATGCGGTCCACCAAATTTAATATACCACCCAATGGAGTCCATTATATAGTCAATAAATCTTACGTGATGGATTGATATACACCACCTTCGGGGGAAGCATAGCACATTTGTTGTATTTTGAATGGATTTATCATATATATGTTGACGTCATTCCCATTAAGACTACCCTTACATTCCCCTATAACATTTAAGTTTGACTGATGTAATCATTGAAGTCCGATTAGTTAAACCTGTTCATGTATTTGTATTAAATACATCTTTTATGTTGTGTACTTAAATTATGTCATATACCAACTGTTTAAATAATTCTTTCCTATACATGCGCTACTCTTGACACACTTGCACACTTGTATCCCTTAACATCTGAACTTTTTTATCGTATGATTATGTCAATCCATTGTTTTACAATGTTATTGCTGAATATTATATGAAAAGTGCAATACAAGAAATTTATCATACTGATGCGATGCTATTCATGTCCCGTTGTAAGCTATTCTTTTGGTTATATTTGTTTATAAAATTACCTCATTTGCTTTATTATGGTCGATACTAACCTGACTATAGTTTCCACCACAGCTCTGCACTCGACATGGTGCGAAGTACCCCCACGTATGCTATTGATAAAAAGGGTTGTAATAAGGTGATATTTCGATACTTCATGTTAGTTTGCTACCTATTTTACTTGTATATATATATATATATATATATATATATATATATATATATATATATGTTTTTGTTTGTATGCAAGGTGCGGTTTTTTTATGTTCTAGGTTCGGGTCAGGTACACATGCTCCCTTAAAAAGTTGCGGGATAAAACTAAAAGACTTTCTGAAGAGCATCTCAATCTTATCAAAACGACTCCTTTCTCATTCATATTGGAGCTACCATCCTGTGAACCAAACTCGAACCTCCTCCAATCATTAATTTCTGGTTGGGATATCGATTCTGTGGGGTTTCAGTTTACTAATACATTCGTTCCGTTCACCCCGATAGATGTTTCTTACATATTGGGTTTGCGATCTATGGGATCTGAAATTCGTGTTAAGGAGGACCTCGGGAAATCTAGAGTACATGACCTTTTGGACATGTATTTTCCTGGGAAACCTAGACGGATAAAGCTACTCGATGATTTGTTCGAAAAGGTTGAGTTGGTTGATGATATGTGTCGAGTTTACATAGCCTATGCGTTTTCTACTTTCCTTTTCCCGTTGACTGGTACAGGGTTTCATGGACACTTCTTTAAACTTCTAGATGATTTCAATCAATTGAATGATTTTTGTTAGGGTGGGGCTGTCTATGACTTTTTGGTTGACGGCATCAAGCAAGCCGGTTCAACTTTGAAACATAATACTCGGGTCACTGAAGTTCGCATCAAAGGATGCAGTCCACTCTTACAGGTATAAATTCCATTAATATATTTACTCTTTTATATATTTCTCCAAATTTGGCATAATGTTATGCTTTCTTATGCGTATTGTATAATTATTTGATGTTCCCCTTCAAATTATGGGTATTGGAACACACTATGGTCATCCAACGTCCCCGTCCACAATGGCCTCGATTATTTACATGGAGTAGTACAAGCGTGACTACTGCAATAGCCAAATCTTTACTAACCGTCTCTAATGACGATGAGGTCCATCTTTTTCATACTTTTTACCAATATTCACTATCTTTTCAATTTGCCCTAATATAACATAGCCTACTAATATAACATAGCCTACTATTAATGCATAATAGTATTGTTTTACTTTGCATAGGTTTTGGTGAGGTTGCAACCTTTTAGAAATGAGAAGAGGCTGCATGCCATCAAGGAGTTACTTAAACGGCCCCATTGTGATTCCAGCTGCTCCAAATCCCCTTCATCCCCTCCTACACACATACATGAAACAACCTCGGTCGACACACTGCCCTCCTGTTTGGAATTTACAATTTCTCCCCATTACATTTAATATATATTATCAAATACTTGTGCTTAATTTATTTTATTTTATTTTATTTTTTCCAATTCACACAGGACCATCTCAATGTCGACGCAAGTGACTATGCAGAACAACCGAACCCCCCTCTGAAATGGTACCATTTCCATTATCAAATTATTTTTGTACTACCACCCATTTTTTAATATACACCTATACCCTTTATTATAATTTTATTTAAAATTGACTAACTGAATTTATTATCGTTCTATCAGGATGACTATGTTGAGTCGCCTCATCACTCTTGCAGAATCAGTTACCAACATCTCCTCCAGGAACATGCCGCACTGCGTGAGGAGTTTAATAGTAAATGTCAATAGTGCGAAATATTCATGACAGAGAACGAGTCATTGCGGACCAAATTGAGTCAACAGCTTGTTGACTATGATGTTCTCATGCGTTTATATAAGGAGTCGACTAAGTCCCAGTTTGAACCTCCTTTTCTCAGTCCTCCTCAACATTCAAGTCCTGCCAAACATGACTTACCTATTAGCGGTGATGATATCCCCAATAGTAATGATCCATTGCTAGAAGAATCAAGTTCTATCCGTTGCCCTTCATCCAATGTGGTTGCCCGCATGCGGAAGAATCCGCGTAAGAGGTGTAGAGGACAAACTCTACGTTCTCCTTGGACAGGCCCCACTACTAGAGGAAACCTTAAAGCGCCTTCCCACCCAGGACTTCTGCGTGATGATGATGTTGATCCTACGATGGTAAAAACAACTGGTCCCCCCTTCTATCAAGCGAACTCACTCAATTGTAGGGGTTAATCATGTTAATATGTATACGCTCTAACATGTATTTTTTTGTTTTTTTGTTTTTTTGTTTTTTTTTTTTTACTACAGGTTCAATGGCTACAATCCCATATTTTTTTCAAGTTGGATAATAAACATAAATCTACAGTTGCAGAAATTGCAGCTTCTGTAGGCAATTCACGCAGACCTAAGATAGGTACCATTGGGCATCGGAATAGCTTTATTGACTTGAAGTTCATTCATCCTTTGGTTTCACATGGCCGAAGAAGTTCGTCCAAGTGTTGGATCTCGACCGAGGTCAGGACGTGCTCACCTATTTTGATATGTTTCTACAGTATTTGCTTTTTGTCCATTAACCTGACATATTTTACTTATTTTTCATCAATACACCAAGATCGTTGATGCTTACTTGGGGCTTTTAAGGGAGCGGGAAGCAAGCCCGCGTCGAGGAAAATTTCGGACTTCGTTTTTAAGCAACTATGTTTCGGTATGTTATCCATTTATTACCACTTACTTGCATCATCAATTATACGGTCACATAGCAAATGGTAGTCGGCCCAACTTCCCCCCTTTAATGTTTTAATTATGCTACACGTTAATTCATACCATTCGGAACAGTTTTAAATTGTTTGAACTTTTAGCAACTAATTCCATATTCATTAATCCACCCAAACTGGTCCCATATCTCCTACGTTATCAATTTTGTAAGTTAATTCACTTCATTCCATACCATATTCTTAAATATACTACACACTTTGTTGTTCCATCGGACAATAACACCCTGTTAAGTAACTATTTATTGAAAGTCATTTACTGATTATGTTATCAAATTTGCAGACATTGATTTTGTCAATCCATTTCGATCTCAATTTAAATGTCTCCCATTTCTTTAAAGGCGTAACTGAATGTGACCAGGTATGTGCACAAACTCAATATTATGGCTCAGTGTTTTCATCATTACTTGTCACCTTATACTTTTCACTATATTAACCTATGCAATACCTTGATAATCAAACTTTTGCTTCCTCTATTAGGTCATTTTCCCGATTATAAATAATTGTCATTGGATGTTAGCTGTTGTGAATCGGCTTACAAAAACAGTCACTTGGTTGGATTCAATGCGTAACTCAGCGAATACAGACGTTGGCAAGCAAATTGTTAGTTTGATATGTCAAACCACATAAATTACTTGCCTATATTATGTATTTTCAATATAACGTGCCAAAAATATGATAAGTTCCTTTTACATGTGTAGTGTAAGTGGATTCTTGAAGCGTTATGCCGCAAAATTTGGGGATTTCATGATGTGGACCAGTAGCATATGGAATTTCCTGACGGAATTCCATCGCAGGATGATAATACGTAATCTGACCCTACTCACCCATCATATATTAAACACTATGAACATGTCAATACGCATATGATAATTTTAACCTTCGCCGTCCATATACCTTGTAGGGATGATTGCGGTGTCTATGTATTGGCCTTTGTTGTTTGTTTCGCATCTATTGGACGTATATTACATTTTTCCAAGGTAATATTGCTCTCAATCTTATGTATTGCCACTTCGTTTGTACTTCACTTACCACATAATATTTTTCCTTCTTTCTAATTGTCCTTATTTGTGTTGTAGGAACACATTGGAGCAATGAGGCACCGAATACTGCTAGAGATAAACTATGGATATCTCTTGCCCAATTCATCCCACCTGTCCCCGTAGAACCATCCTCTCAAATCTGTTAATCACTTTTTGGAAAGTCAAACATTGATCCGCATTGTTAACTGTTTGTGGATGTTTGGTTCGTGATCTATGTATTGGCCTTTTGATATGCATATTATTTTACACTTAATGTGGGTAATTCATGTCTAATTAACTTTTTAATGTAAACCGTCTTTGATGAGATAAATAATCTTACAGTTATGTTTCGAAAGATTGAATTTCCCAAAATGGAATTGACTAGAAGGCCGATCGATCATCACAACCTTATTCATCATCGGCATGCCGTCTCGCGCACATAAGGTTGCACAAAAGTCTTCCATTATTCCCTCCACTAACAAATGAATGTCCCTCATTGTATTGATGTATTAAGTTACTTTTACTGTTTGTTCCCACAGATTCGTTACAATTGGAGCCGAATATTTTTGTTTTTTGAAAACTGTTGCACCTCGTTGAAGTATTGGCTCTTGAAGAGGTAAATGCTATATTTATTTTCTTTCATTGATTGTCAATTTGTCATTCATTTTCATTATTTGTTTTATTTGTTTTATAGCCTCCACTAATAAAATGTCAATGACTCAACATGATATCTGTTATGTATGTGTTAGTATGTTCACATCAGGAGCATGGACATATTGAAGATGTGCGAGCATGCGGTCCTCCAATAGATTGGAAGATGAATTGTGATGCTGTTAAATAATTACCATTTTATGTTTTGAATGTATGACACCTTACTATTATGTTGTTTTTTATTTAAAAATATGTTGTCTGGATTGTTATAAACTTTTAATTATGTATTGAATACATGGTAGTATACTAGTGCAAACCCTATGAACATGCAGTAAAAAAAAATTCATTTTGTGCATAACAGGTTGTAATCATGATTGTGCAACTTGATTATGGCTGAACATGTTGTCGTGATGTGCATGAGTTGTGCTAATTTCATGACTGTGCAATGTGGATTATGCATAACAGGTTGTGTATATGTAATAAGTTGATTGATTTTCAACCACTTTTTTGGGCAGAATACAACCATTACCGATAATGGTTGTTGCGTTATCGGTATTTCAATATTTACAATCCATGAAATTAGCACTGTCAGCATCCGTTTGCGATTATATAGTCTAATATTATCGGTAATAATATCAAGAATAAGCCCAAGAAGGATCCAGTTAATTATCAGTACCGATAATGGTTTCTAAAATTATCGGTTTTATCATTTTTGAGATCCATCAGTACTGAACAGTCAACATCCATTACCGATATTTTTGTTTATCATTATCGGTAATGGATGAACAAAATCTAGTACATAGTTTCGATTCACGTATCATTACCGATATATATTATATAACTAGTATCGGTAGTGATGCGCATTACCTACATACATTCGAATCCAGCGATTGTCAATTCATTGCCATCATCTACCCCATTATCGGTATTTCTGCATGGGTTGTTCCAAAAAAAAAATAATAATTCTTATTGTAGGGTCATTTAAGTATTTTTGCTACATTATTGCTATAAACTTATTATACTTTTTTAAGGCCTTTAAAAAATCAAAATAATATTTAAATTTAATCTATTATCATATTATGACAAACTAACTATAAACATATATTGATTCATCTCATTTCAAATCATTTCGTTATACATATAATGCATATCATGCTTGCAAAAATTTGTGAAAATGACCATAAATTTTACACATTCCCATAATTGAAAAATATAAATTGTGTATTACCAATAGTATACCAATTGTATATTGGTATTACGCATTATATTTACCACATTTGTTACCACATTTGACCACAATGATTACGCTTTACATATAAGAGTATGTAAAAATCTTTCACCAAACAATTTACCAATATCCCATTAAATGGAATCTTTCGACATCATACATGGTAGATATTGAGCGAAGTTTCAACATTCCGCACCATTACCATCAATTCATTGCATTGGTGACAAAGTGCAAATGGATGAAGTTGCGGGTGGGGTGTCACGATAACTATAGCCGGTGCCCCACATCAAATCCATATTATTCCAACATTTACATATAGTTGCAGATGATCAGGGTTGGGCATGCTAACCCGATAGAAAAATTTGTGAACAAACAATGAATTCGCACGTGCCCATTACTCTTACTATTATGCACACCATACCGGATAAGGTTCATTGAAAGCATCCGGTGATTTATCAGCCTGTCTCCCGCCCATACAATTTCCTACCCCTCACATTCCGAATTTTCCTTAGCTTTGCCAGGCATCCTGCATGAAATAACAATCAATAACAAATTTTATTTTGCCGAAAAATCAAAACTTAACTATTGGGATACGGAAGCTGATACTTTTACTGCTTTCTTTACCAATTTTTTTACCAATCGTTGTCGGATATTGTGTGGGTATGAGTGTTTGAGCAACGTACCGTTGGATTATAAACCCAAGCATATGTAGAATCAGATAACATATTATATCAATGGACTTGAACACTAAATATTATACCCCAAATTGAACCAATGACATGCTTAGTTTATACATACCCAACATGCACATATATAATATCTCGATGCCTCGAGTGGTAATATCATTGCCTAAATGATATGACAACTTGTGTCTCAGCCACATGCATTGCTTAAACTCCAAATGGACTTGTAGATTAGCTAGAATCATAACAAGCTGACAATAAGTGTCTTCGTTAGGGACTCCTTCAACGCGGATTTTGGTTGGCATCATGATGACCAATGTAAGCATTATATAGTCGACACTTGTCTCATATCCCTATCATACCCCTACCAATAACAATATGGCTACACAAGTACGCATCACGGGATCGTTGAATAGGAAAAAAGTTGGTCTCAATTTTACTGCAAAGCTACTGCCATCTACCAATGCTATGTACAATCCTACATTTACTTTACTAAAAGTTGGGATTTGACAATTCATGCAGGCAGATTTTCTTCACGTGGAGCAATCAAAATCCTATTTGAATTCACCCAACTTGGAATACCCTCTAAGGAAATTCACCAATCATGAACAGACTTATGTATACTGCAAAGCTAATGTCAATTACCAATGCTATGTACAATCCTCACTTTACTTTACTAAAAGTAAAGTGATTTGACAATTCATGGAGGCAGATTTTCTTCACGTGGAGCAATCAATATCCTATTTGAATTCACCCGACTTGGAATACCCTCTAAGGAAATTCACCACTGAATTTCCAGACTTATGTATACTGCAAAGCTACTGCCATCTACCAATACTATGTACAATCCTCACTTTACTTTACTAAAAGTAAAGTGATTTGACAATTCATGGAGGCAGATTTTCTTCACGTGGAGCAATCAATATCCTATTTGAATTTACCCAACTTGGAATACCCTATAAGGAAATTCACCACTGAATTTCCAGACTTATGTATACTGCAAAGCTACTGCCATCTACCAATGCTATGTATGTGACAACCCAGACTTTTAAATCTTCATTCATGTGTTTTTAAATAAAGTTTTTGTATTTCTTTTGTTTAAAAAAAAAAAAAAAACAACTAAACTAAACTTTTTTTAAAATGACACCCATGTCCCATTTTTTTTTAAAAGCCTTTTTCCTTCATTTCTTCTTCATTTTCGGGCAGCACAGAGAGAGAGGGAGAAGGAGAGTGAAGGCCGTGAGGGAGAGAAGAGAGCAGCCATGGGGGAGTTCACTGGAGCTCGCCGGAGCCGCCTCGTCGCCGGTGAAGGTAAGGTTCTCTTCCCTTTGCTCATTTTCTTCATCTTTTTGGTTTTTCTTCATACCCATTTTATGGGTTTTGATTTCAAATCTTATGTTTATGGGAAAGTTATGCTTGGATGATGTTTGGGGGTTGTTTTTGTTGTGTTTGGGTGTGGATTTGAAGGATTGATGGGTTGATTTTGTGAGGATTGGTTAGTTTGTGATAAAATGGATTTGTTTGAGTTTTATGCCTAAAACTTTGTGGATCTCAAGATGGAACCATGTGATTTGAGTATTTTTGGTGTAGTTAATGTTTTTAAGGTTTGTTTATGATAGATTTAAAGTTTGAGACTAAGATTTGGTGATTTGGTGGGTGTTTATGAAATTTGGGGAGTCTTGGACACTATTCACGCGCACATTTTTGGTGTTTTCTATGTCAACTTCAAACGCTTGTATCTCACTCATCCGGACTCGGATTTGGATGTTCTTTATATGTACGGAAAGCTTATGAAGTCTAGTTTCTAAATATTTTGGTCTTGTGGTCAGATTCATGGTTTAGAAGGAGAGAAAATTCAGAAATACCAGAACTGCCCTGTTAAGAGCATTCGTTTGCTGTCTTAGTATATATCTTTTAAACCGTTTGGACTTTAGCCATGAAATTTGATATGTAGCATCCATTCATGCTTGGGAATATGTTCCAAAAGGTTTAAGGATTTTTGGTTTAATCGTTGTGAGGTATTGGGTCCCTTAAGTTGGGTTTAAACCGTATAAGGGTCCGAGTTATGATATTTTGGGATTCTAGACCCTTAGCTTTCTTTGGCTTTTATTTTGCATCTCTGTCAATTTGTTTCTCAGATTTGGGGAATTCTTGGAAGGACCTTTGTTTATGGGATTGCATTAGCATCGCATGGGAGGCTCATGAAGCTATATGGGTTGGAACACCATTTCATTTGAGGTAGGAATAAGTACTCTTTTACTATTAATGATGTTCCAACGATTCTATCCTTGATTTAAGAATCACTTAGACTTCATATATCTTTGATTAATATAAATAATGAATGCAGGAGAACTTTACTCTTTTACTGTGGCTTTAAATAAATACATGAGGTATATCTATGTATTATTATTATTATCATTTTTGGCTTGTCAAAAATTATATGACGTGTTTAAGAAAGGAAAACCAAGGCATGGCATTTACATATTTAAGAACTTACCCATTGCTTAATAACCTATATTTTTTTAATATTGAATCTAACATACTTACAAATATGGGAATGAGGTCTTCACTGCATTTATTCATTTGAAATATCACAAAGGCATATTATAACATATTTATGTAAGAAAAATTGAAATGGTTGGTTTATACTTGTGTGCCTGATTTTCTGAACTGTTTTACAAATAAGAGAGAGACCATGAGTTATTTTTAATTAGCAATTCCCTTATGTTTTGATTTAACTCAAATTTTAAAATAAAGTGATAAACCCAAGCAATGGTGTAGAAATGTATTTTGTTTAGACAGTAACTTGCCTTATGAACTATTTTTATGTGAGTTAAGATGGTATACGAAATGATTACTCAAACTTGTATTAAAGTGATATTTGTTATTACGAAATAATGGTATTGGAGAATATGTTTTTGTATAGTGTTGTATAGTGGTTGAGCTGAGGTCCTGCATTTCGATACATTTGGTTACAAGGTAGGATTGTGGTTCAGGTAAGTTATCCTCTACCCCTTAAGCAATGGGCTATGCTTACATATTTCAATATGATAATGTATATTACAAGTTAATTATGTTTATAATGTGTTGAACGGATATGAATGAGATAGAGTCGGAGAATACTTCTCTATCAGTTAATAGCATGTGGTAATGAATTGTTTATGAAATGTATTTGTGAATTGTATATATGAAATGTACTCATTTTATTATTTGAACGTACTTTGAGCTACGATGAAATTACTGTTTTGAGATATTGATTTTATTGATTGATACTTGAAATGGCATGACCCTACTGGCCCGCTAGAGCCCGGTGGATTGACACAATGTAGCACTGATGATTTATGAGATATTTTAGACCATGGTCTAGGGTGGAGCCAATGGCATGACCCTACTAGCCCGCTAGAGCCCGGTGGATTGACACAATCTAGCACTGGCCCACTAGAGCCCGGTGGATTGACACAATCTAGTACTGGCCCGCTAGAGCCCGGTGGATTGACACAATCTAGCACTGGCCCACTAGAGCCCGGTGGATTGACACAATCTAGTTCTGGCCCGCTAGAGCCCGGTGGATTGACACAATCTAGCAAGTATCTAAAGTTCTTCTAAAGCTTTAAGGTTACGATATATTGTATTTTAAATCATAAAAACTACCCACCACTCTTGAGATGATGATTTACCATGAAATGTTGAAATATTTTATTTAATATTCTTTGCATCAATATTATTGTTGTTATATGAGTTTGTATTTCTACTGAGCATTTCCAAAGCTCACGCGGGTTATTATCCCGCAGATTTACAGGACATTACCAGTGGTTCAGCTGGAGGTAGGCTGGCTCCTCAGTTATTTTAGGAATGACCCTGCTTTGGATTTTATTGCATTCCTGTAGGACGTAAGCAAGTTGTGGACATTTATGACGTTATTAATTATAATAGTATATTTTATGCCTATTATGCCAGGGGTGTTGGCAGTCAGATTTGTATTTATTATATATTCTGCATGTTGAACTTTGAATTTGGGACATTTGTATGTACTTTCATGACATTGCACTTTGGTATATTATGTCTTTCTCTTCCCCTGGAGTATGGATATATGAATGAGCAGGTCGGGTTGTGGCTTCAAATTGACAGGGGTTGACCTACCCGGGATGGTCAATCCAGGGTCATTTTGGGGCGTTACAATGTACAATCCTCACTTTACTTTACTAAAAGTAAAGTGATTTGACAATTCATGGAGGCAGATTTTCTTCACGTGGAGCAATCAATATCCTATTTGAATTCACCCAACTTGGAATACCCTCTAAGGAAATTCACCACTGAATTTTCAGACTTATGTATACTGCAAAGCTACTGCCATCTACCAATGCTATGTACAATCCTAACTTTAATTTACAAAAAGTTGGGATTTGACAATTCATGCAGGCAGATTTTCTTCAAGTGGAGCAATCAATATCATATTTGAATTCACACAACTTGGAGTTCTGTTCATGGTAATTCACATGAACAGACTTGTGTGTCTAGCAAGCAATAAATTGCAATATCCGTCGGCTATAAATTACGAGTAATATCTGAAGGCAATGCAATTTAACTATTCCTTTACAAATGTTTATGCACAATTATTAAGGTTCTAACCTATCATCCGTATATAGAGCATGTGTGCTGAATACTAATTGGGAGCCAACAGTTGCAACGATAATCATCAAGCATGTATCGAACTCGATTCAGAACATTGGTATGATTATGGTTCTAATCCCAGCAATTTATTATCAACCGATGTCTAACTTTTCCAACATTTATTTTTTGTACTGATATGCGTTGAATTGCTGATTTTTGCTTATTAGTTATGCAGGCATAGGTCGGAATCTACATATGCTTCCACTTAGTAATGCAATGTGCTCACACCAGTTATTTTATGTCAATGCAGTGGATCGCAATGACATGCGGAGATATGGAATGGGAGGTGTAGGCAAGAGTAATATGAGGGGATGGGGATTTCAGCGTTTGGAGCTTTGGTTGTTCAAAGTGAACCCATGCTGCATATAACTGAAGTCCTCGCCAATACATTTACGAAGTTGACAAGTCAGTCACTAATTAGGGCCATATATTATGTTCTACGTACTTGCAATCAAAACTCTTAGACCGATTTGTTAATATTTGGTCTACTATTCTAAATGTATTGGTTAGGTGTGATTCAATTGTGGCATTTATTTTTGCCGTGAATCTACCCATTTCCCTCGTCCGCTTCCAGATGAACCCAATTATCCGGAAGCTAACAAGAAGGCCAGAACCTATAGTATTGGTTCTACTGAAACAACGGATAAGAACCAGCACCCAACTTGGAAGCCAATATTAGGTTGTAATTTATCTGAAATCGGATTGTAATATTAAAATTGAAATATATATTTATGCATGTACAATCTAGTACAATAAGGTCGACCTTGCATTGGATTATGCAATGTCGGCTCCATATATCCAATTTTAGAAAATTGTTCGTAAAACTGACCGTTGGATTAGATGTTCTCCCTCTGTATGTCATGCCTGTAAAAAATCATTGTGATCCGACGGTTGGTTGTTGAAATAACTGACTTTTAAAAAAAATGGTGCCTTTTTTAAGAACAAATAAGTTGCATATTTTAACAATGAGTTATTTCAACAACCAACCGTCGGATCACTGTGATTTTTTGCATGCTTGACATACAGAAGGGGAGTATCTAATCCAACGGTCAGTTTTACGAACTGTTTTCTAAAATTGGATACATGGAGCCGAACCTTGCATAAGGTTATGCAAGGTCGACCTTATTGTACTATATTGTACATGCATATATATATATATATATATATATATATATATATATATATATACAGCAATACAAATTGATTATAATTATAAATCATTGTAAATCCTCCATTACGTGAATGGGAATCCACATGCTTGTGTGCTTTGATAACTTTAGTTAAAGTAAGCATATGCGGATTAGAACACTTCAATATCTCTCCCTCTCTCTCTCTCACTCTCTCTCTCTCTCTCTCTCTATATATATATATATATATATTCAAAATTCTAATAAAGAAGTTGTAAATTATGCAATTCGGTCAAAGGCTGTCACTAATACCGATACGTCAAACAGCCCACTATCGGTACTTAGTTCTAGTATCACTTGATATAAGTTTAGAAGAATAATCCAATTACCGATAGTTCTTGTACAACCCTATCGATAATGCATATTGACTGTAAATGTGAGTTAGCTGTATTATGATCAATTTACCGATAATGATAAAATTGGACTATCGAAAATGTGACGCTACTGGAAACAAAATAGTGATTTGGCTACAACTATTATCGATAATACAGATTACATATATCGGTAGTGTTGCTAAAATGATTCAACGTTGAAACAAACATTGATTCCACTACCGATATTGCTTGTATGACACGATCGATAATCATCCTGACTGCAACAGTGATGTTGTTGTATGATGCTGCCTGCCTTTACCTATAATGAGCGAATTGGACTATCGAAAATGTAACGATTTACGAAACTGGATGCAACCATTACCGATCATACATATTGACAATATCGGTAATTACTCCTATCAGGATGACCACGTTGCTGCGTTTGATAATGTAACTACCGATAATGTTTCAAAAAATGTGGCTAAGGCAACAACCCAGCCAACTGATCTGTTCAACAAAATGAACAAACTAATCTTAAAACAAACTAAATTAAACTGAAACTGCTGACATTAAATAAACTGTATCAAAATACGAAAGTTATCAATGAAATTGTTCAAAAGATAAAAGTAATTCAAGAATGATGGACTGCAGGCTCAACAGCCACATCCTCAGCAGTAGCAGTGTCTTCCCCTCTCGTGCAAGGATCTGAAGCAGGTGGAACTATAGGCGTAGAAGCTCCAAACTCATAATAGTATTCAGTAGGGATTGGGGGCATAGGCGCAATCCCAACTTTCTCGAAGAGAGAATTGATCCAAGCTTGCTGACCCATCTGTATATCCCACTGAATTTCCTGTCGGCGCATCAGTCGACCGATATTCCTCTGATTCTCAAGGATGTCAGCATGCATAGCTTTGATCAATACATGAAGCGAAGTAGAAGGCTCGGGAGCAGAGCTAGATGATGCACCACGTGCTCGCATGCCCTGTGATGATTGGGTAGCTATCGCGGCTTCAGCTCTAGCACGCGGTCCCATTGATGATGCAGCTGGTGTGATTCCTCCCTCACCATGAAGATAGGGCTCTGTAGAAGTAATCCCCTGATCGATACAAATTTGTGTAATCATCTGTGGGAAAGGAATCAAACGGTTCATCGACCTCATGGAGATAAACTGAACAATATCGTCAAATATCCACGATGCCACATCAATTACTGAATCACCCATAAATTCAATCAAGAGATTAGCCTCATCAATCTTAGATGCACTCTCCGATCCTCTAGCATAAAGATTGTAATGAAGGATCTTGTTCATAGTTGCATAATCCGGACTCATGTACCCTATCGGAAAGGTCTGTCCGTCATCTTTTGTAGGATTCGGATCATTATAAATAACTTCCATTGCTGCTTTTCTACTCTTCTTCTCATGAGAGGGATGAGGAAATTCGATTTCAGTCGGCGCTCGATTTTCAGGAATTCGGCTATGTGGTCCGGAGTAAGTCGAACAGTTTTATTCGAACTCATTTTTCCTGTCACTACATCCTTATTTATCTCCTTCACCGCCACAGTGTAGAAATTACGAGCGATTCCTAGTTTGTATCCCTTCCATTTCACCAACCACTGCCCAAGCTTCCTATTTTGAATCACTTTGAGAACTCGGCTACTCGTGTCGAAGGCCTTCGATTTGACAAACCGTTCGGGCTTGAATCCCTTCCCCTTGATAAAATCTGCCCATGTAGGTTTCTTAGGTTTTGGTGCACCTGTATTTCTCGATGGTTTTTCTTTGTAGCTTGACGGCACCGAACCTAACTCTTTCCTCGGGTGCCCAGTGGGACCTATCTCACCAATTTTAGGATCATCACCATCCGCTTCTTCCTCCACATACGGTATTTTCTTTGCAGGAAACCATGTGGCGTCTGGCACAGGGCCCAAGGGATCATCAGAGTCATTGTTTGAAGAAGAATAATGAATAACTTGGGCCTTGCCCTTGGCACATGGTGCAACCTTGGCTTTCTTGGATGGCGGCTGTGTAGCAGGTTCTCTAAGAGAGATGCCAGTTTCAGTTCCACGTGGCGGTTGTTTTCGCTTATGCACACCCTTGGACTTGGCTTGGTGTGCTTTCTTCACCTCCTGTTTTGCTTTTTTTTTTAGCTTCTTCTTCCGCTTTAGCATTGGCAACTTCTTCCGCTTTCAATCTGTCTTCTTCAGCATGTCTTGCCTTGATAGCAGCCAAAAGTTCCTCTGTCTGTTTCACTCGAGCCATAATATCTGTAACCAGGGGCGGAACCAGGATTCTATCACCCGCGGGGTGGGGGAAATATTAAAAGCGAACATTCAAAAATTATATACAGAATTATATTAAGATTGAAGGCAAATTATCTTCATGAATAATATAACAGTATGCTTATTCAACTTTTCAACCAAATCATCTATCAATATGGAAATTAACGTTCTGACAAATTTATCAAAGTCAGGGTCAAATAATTCTATAATAAACTTCATAACAATTTCTTTTTTATTTTTGATTGTACACAATCATAAGAGTCCGGAAGAAACACATATGGATATGTTCTCTTACTATAAATATCCATATTATTATGCTTTAAAAAAAAAAAAAAAAACACAACATAAAATAAAATAGGATTTGTTCATCCAACACTATGCACCATATGATAAATTTCTAGTGGCGGCCTACTTATTTTCAAAGAGAGGGAGACACAATTTTATGAAAGCCAAATTTTTATATATCCTGCACTAAATATACTATATAAATATTTATATCACTAATATATATATATATATATATATAATGTCTGAAAAAAATCACAGTGATCCAACGGTTGGTTTCTGAGAAAACTGACTGCTAAAAAATGATAACATTTGAAAGAACAAAAAAGTCATAGTTTTTTAGCAGTCACTTTTCTCAGAAATCGACCGTTGGATCACTATGATTTTTGGCAGACATTACATACATTATAGGAGTATATAATCCAACGGTAAGTTTTTAAAAATTTTGATCACAGATGGCTGTAGAGGAGGGCACTTGATGCAAGTTGCATCAAGTGCACCTTAATGCACCTTAATTTTGTTTACCAAATTTCACAGTGATCAAACGGGTGGTTTATCAAAGGGGAGCCAAGCTTGTGAAACATATTGAAGATGATCTCTCCTAACCCTTCCCACACAATAATAATTTGTAGCTACCATTTAACATTTGAAAAGCTGGGGGGGGCATGGCCCCCATTACCTATGCTGTGGTTCCGCCACTAACTGTAACTCAAGTAATGTTCAAATAAGGACAAGTGTAAGACAAATTTTTACAAAATTTTAGCAGCATCTCCATAGTAAGTGGATACTTCCAAAATACATATAATATCAAAACGTGTATCAAACAGTCAGAAACAGGCCATTTTATAAACTCAAAAGACAAGTTAAAAATACATACCTTTATTTGTTACCGATAAAATGAACTTTCTCAAGTCCTTGCGTGCCTTCTTATGCCCAAATACCACTCAAAAATTCTTGCTTTCTACCATGGAAGAGATGAATGGACGTGGGTTTATGGAGTGGGGAATGGGTTTTTAAATAGAGAAGATGAGGGAGAGATAGAGTTGCGAGAAAGTGAGGGATGCGACGGTCAGCGGATTTGAAGGAGAAGAGGGGAGAAGACGAGTCGCGAGAGAGAGAAGTGTACGGGAATGGCGGTTAATGTCTGGTAGAGGAAGAGAGGATAAGGTGGTGAAGGGAGAGAGACGTGGGTAATCGGTAATGGGAGCAGTTCATGGCTTGTCTGATAAGTCATGGACTTGAAAAAAAATCAAATCACAAAAATAAAATGGGCCGGTTACCAATGAATTTTTTTAAGTTAAATACCGATAGTTCAAAAATAAAACTATCAATAGTTATATCATTCTGAAAAAGGAGGATTTCAAACAAAATTAAATACCGATAATATATGGGAAACAATATCGGTAATAACAACAAACTGGAAACGGGTACAAGAAATGGTAAAATAATTACTGATACTGGTGAATTACTAATATCGGTAGTGAGTGTAAACTGAAAAACGTAATATAGAAAGGATGATGTACTACCGATAATAGAAATGGTCAATATCGGTAATGATACTCTGCAGGACTGGACATGACTATTTTATTGTACTACCGATAGTGGGTAATGCTATGCTAAGATCGGTAATGATACATACCAGTATCAGTAATGGATGGATTCTGGTGAATTTCAACTTTAAACAAGTCTGAACTTGCTTCAAAACTTCCTTCAATGAAGACATTTCGTCCCAAAAATCGCATCGCCACTTTTCGCGAATAATTAACTCCAAAAAACATGATTCTTACAGTTACAAAAATTAACATTCATAATAATGAATTACTACATATATACATCAAAAGTTAAGTAATTTGAACTGATAATAAACATGTAGATAATACCAGATATCACAAATTATTTAAACGGAGAATAAACACTATAACATTATATAATAGTCACAAAGTGAAAATGACCATAAATTGTCAAAGTTCAGAAGCAGTAGATTTCTATCATGAGTTAAACTTGATGCACTTCAAGCGGAGGGAGGTGGATTTTTGCAAGTTCTCTTGTTATGACCCAACTGTTTGCAATAGCTGCACTTCTTACTAGGGCCTTCGGGGAACTCGCTTCTAATTCGAATGGTTTTGGGCCTCCCTGCTTATCGAACAGCCGCTGGAGGATTCAATTTTACATTTTCTTGCAAAGGCTCCCATTGTTTAGCATCTAATGTTGGGAGTATCTTCTGAGAGTATGTCGCCTTGTACGTGCTCAGAAAGTACCACAAACCACAGTATTGATAAGGATCCTCATGAGCTACAAACAGTGCAGCTATTGCATGGCTACAAGGGAATTGAAGCACTTGAAAAGCTCGACATGTATAGGACCTTCTATTAAGGTCTACAGTGTCAGTATGTTCCGCGGAATGTACCTGGAAATCGAACTCGCCAAATTGGTATGACTGATGCGACCGTGCAACCTCACGCAACCGGTCAAGTTTCTTCTCAAACTTCCTTGTTAGTGGTCCGTTCCAACGAGTTGACTGCTTTCGGTGTTTGTGCCAGTATTTCACTGCCTTTTCCACTGTGAAGTCAATGAGCTTAACAATTGGGTACATCATAGCGGATTTAAAGATGGAGTTCAGCGATTCAGATGGATTAGTTGTTAAAACACCATAACTACGACCAATAAAAAAAGCATTTGACCAATGCTCATTGGGCACGCCACAAATCCATTCGTGCGCTTTAGGATTGAGTCTTTTTATTTCAGACAATGTATCATTAAAGTCACAGGAGCGGTACTTTTTTGAAAGAGACCAAAACATTCGCTTCAGTAGAACATCCTTAAATTTTGAGTGGAAGTTCGATTGGAGATGTTGCATACAGAATCTGTGGTAAGTCTCTGGAAAGACCTTGGGTACGGCTTTCTTTAAACCCTTCTGCTGGTCGGACAGAATGGTGAAATTATTTTTACGAACACTGTCCCCCAACTGCGATCGTAACTGGTCCAAAAACCATTCCCAGTTTTCATAGTTTTCAATTGATACAACTGCATAAGCAACAGGTATAGTCTTGTTGTTGCCATCAAATCCACATGCGATCAACAATGCACCCGGATACTTACCACGCAAATGGGTACCATCCATTGAAATGAGGGGACGCATGTGTCGAACGAATGCAGTCATGCAAGGACCAATAGTCCAAAAAACACGGATGAATGATAAGTCACCTTGACCCAAAGGATAAAGATTCTTCTCTATATGAAAGTAGTTTCCTGGATTCCTGGATAAGAAGTGTTCCTTGTAAGTTGGAAGCGAGACGAAAGATTTTTCATACGATCCATGTACTAGCCGATGCAAATTTTCCTTAGCTCGGTGAGCCTTCCTATAACTTATTTGAATCCTCCATTTGTCATGAATTAATGTTTGGATGGTCGCAGCGGTCATCTCAGGTTGACGACGAAATGCTTGAGCCATCTGATCAACAATCCATTGCACAGAAGCTTGCCTGTGATCAGAACCTCGAATGGGAATGCAACATGTGTGGGCTGGGTTGAATGTCTTGATGGTGAATCTTCCAATGTGTAATGAAGCATGAATACCCCACTGGCAATCGTTATTGAGACATGTTAACCCGACTTTATAAGGGAATGAATATTTAATACGAAATTCGAAATTCTGCAGGATAGCATGCTCACGAACCGCATCAAGAAAAGCTTTTTTGGTTGCATATGACTGGTTAGTGCGTAAGAGACCATCGTTCTCTAAGTCATCAATGTCAGAATCATCATTCGAGGATGAATTGTCATCCGTACAGTCCTCACTGCTCGATGTGGATAAAATGTTGTCATTCTCATAACCCGCATTGGACAAACCGTTGGGTGAATGCTCAAAATTATGTTTAGGATGGAAGTCTTGATCAGTGCCCTCATTTTGGGATGCATGCGACAATGATAAGCCATGAACATTCGAACGTGGCCTGTAACAGATTGAAAGTCACATTTAATTACTCATTGGATAGCTCATGTCATATGAGTTATTTGATAAATTAACAAAACTTATTTCAACAAGAGACATGACATGGGTCTCTACCATTTTCCCGTATGTTATAACCAATGCGTAATGGAATATGGATATAACAATTCATTTCATACCATATTCTAAAGATGCTACAGATTTTCTTTTTCTAAAGCTATTGATAACTTTCACTTAGAATTTTAAACACAAGTGAAGGGGTGCTATGTATATACGATCAAGAAGAAAGGGAATTAACTATTGAAAAAACGAGCATCTCATTTGTTTATGTAACAAATGATGGGAGGGTGAATAACGTGACCAACGTATAAGACACGATATTAGTTGCACAATTGAAGAACTTACATAAGCATAAATAATAAAAAGTGAAATGGGAAAACAGTATTCTCTTGTACCTTCGGGGGAAGCATACATGAGGATCATCGATATGAGTATTCAATGTGTTGCCGACTTCTTCTTCATCGACTTGATAGTAATGCATGGAAGTACACTCGTTATGTGAAGGGAAGTCATCAGAAGCTTCCAGTGTATGCCTACAGGAGTTAAGAAATGATTATTTTTTATGGACAGCAATTAGGATATTATTCATTGGTTGAGTTACAATTAGGTACTACGCATTGGTTGAGTTAATTATACGGTCTCAAATTCATTATAACAAATAAGTCCTCCTCCATTAACTCAACGTATGAGTTAATTTTGGCACAATGAAATTAGATTAAACAATTTGAGATGTTGTAATGATGATATAGTTTCTCCATTTGATTATAATTTTCTTATCATTTCTAACAATTTTTTTTTTTCCTTTACTAAAGGGTGATTATTTTGTATGCAAGTCAAGGTAAGAGCAAGATAATATATACTTCAATGTTTGATTTAAATTTACAAGCTCTATATCGTTATCACATACAGGAAAGTCACAATGCACTTTGTCCCGATCTGTGTCCTTCACCGTTGTCGATGGACATATGATGCCTACTTATAAAAAATTTCACAGTAAACATAATTAAAACATATGAAAGTACTCATGACCATATATAACAAATACATCAATGTGGAGATATTATTGACATTGAAATTTGTCTTAAATACCTTTGTTGAATTGGTTGGGCTGTGTGGATTTCCTGAATGGTAGTGCACTTTGAAACACAAATGACACCCAATGAAATTGAGGTGTTCTTAAACAATTCAATTATCCCTTGCAGGTCTTCATCGTCTCTAATATCAATCATGATATTATCCATGTATCTACCGGTTGGCACCATACATTTTACCGCTCGATTCGTTTCTTTCATAGTCGTCCCAATACGATTATGAATCTTGCTAATAAATTCATCAAAACTACTATTGTACGGTACCCGAAATATGCGAGTTTCCCCACCAACATATGATGAAAAATTACCAGTTTCTTCATCGAACTGACCATTAAAATGAATCATGAAAACCGTCATACCATCATCCATTTTGAATTAAACACGTTCCTCCTAATTTTACTGTTAACGTCAATGCAAATACGCATATAAGTGCACAATGGGATCCGAAAGTACATCCATTACATAGACTAATAGAGTAATAGTGGTATTTGTTAACACATCTAGTAATGGATGAAGGTGGGACTCGATACAATGATCAATATTACGTACACGCATATTGAAAAACAAAAAAAAAATGGGATGCATTTTTGTCTTCACAACAAGGCATTTCAAATCAAATTGTAAATTGGTGATGGTATTTGAACATTTTCTAATATGACACCTATGGTTTCAATGAATCAAACATACGTACCCTTACATGTCTCCAGCTGCCAAAACATGAAATTTCAATGTATAATACAAACATGGATATACCTACTGTAGCAAAGAAACTAACATACATATTGTTTGTTATGACATCCAAACATGGTTATATTTTTATATTTCATTCCAAAAAATTCGTAATGGTATTGCATATATTGTGATAAGAAAGATATTAAACACAAGGTTAGCGATAAATCCAACATAACTATATAGGGAAAGCATGATCCACACATGAATGTAACATACTTATACATGGGGAAATCATACTATAAAAAGAAGATTCAAGTGTCAATAATAGTCATGGATATACCTGATGTTGGGGGAGGAGAATGTGATCTTCTCTTCTACCACATGTATGCACCCAAGCAGCTATGGCATTCATCCGAAGGGCATGATTCCCAAATACAAAGATGAAAGATAAAGTAAGCTCCTTTAAGATATTATATTACAAGGTTAGCGATAAATCCAACATAACTACATAGGGAAAGCATGATCCACACATGAATGTAACATACTTATACATGGGGAAATCATACTATAAAAAAAAGATTCAAGTGTCAATAATAGTCATGGATATACCTGATGTTGGGGGAGGAGAATGTGATCTTCTCTTCTACCTCATATATGCACCCAAGCAGCTATGGCATTCATCCAAAGGGCATGATTCCCAAATACAAAGATGAAAGATAAAGTAAGCTCCTTTAAGATATTAATTTCTCAAAATTAAGAAAGGGTAATTTTTGAAAAAATCATATGGCAAAAAAGCTTACACAAATTTTATAAAATTGGGTATTCTTCAAAGAAATGGGTATTCCGGAGAAGTCTTGATATTGGGTATTCTTCTTTATTTTTTGGGTATTCTGTGTAAAACGGAAATTTGGGTATCCTGTAAAAATATGGGTATCCTATATAACGTATTTACCAATTAGGATATTTTAAAGATTTGATTTGATACATGGAAGATTTTGTAAAGATTTGATTTGACATCTCAGATATGAATAAAATATGAATAAAAATAGAAAATTTGGTATTCTTCACAAAAATGGGTATTCTGTTAAAGTCTGAATATTGGGTATTCTTCTTTATTTTTTTGGGTATTCTGTGTAAAATAGAAATTTGGGTATCTTGTAGAAATATGGGTATCCTATAGAACGTATGGAATGGGAAGATATTTTAAATTTTTGATTTGACATGTGGAAGATATTTTAAAGATTTGATTTGACATGTAAGGGATGAATAAAATATGATTAAAAATTGAAAATTGGGTATTCTTCACAAAAATGGGTATTCCGTTAAAATATGGGTATTGGGTATTCTTCTTTATTTTTTGGGTATCCTTTAGAATTATGGGTATTATGCATTAAAATTTGAAAATTTGGTATTCTGTGTAATTTTGGGTATTCCGTTAAAGTAGAAAAAGTTTGATGGGACATGTTTGTTGTTGATTTCATTTGAAAAAGTTGATGTTTTACTTGTACGGACGATAATCATTTCATTGGGTATTCTTCACAAAAATGGGTATTCTATGTAAAGCAAATGTTGGGTATCCTGTAGAAATATGGGTATTCTATATAAAATTGGGTATTGGGTATTCTTAATAAAATTGGGTATTATGTGTAATTTTGGGTATTACATGAAAATTTTTGAATTTTTTTTGAAAATATTACCGTTAGAAGGGTATAAGTGTCCAAAAAACTGTACTGAGGTTTAGTTTTGTCATTCCCAAACACATGGGTTTATAGAGGTAATTTATTGAAAACATAGGTTCATTTTGGGAAATTACCCTTTCTTTTTTGGTTGTCCTAAAATGATAGGCCATTTTGAAAAGTCAAATTATATTTCCATTAATTTTCTCTTATTACCCTTTATTACTCCAAGAATATAGACTTGTCACCAAATGTAATCGTAGAAAAATGGTAGTTTTGGAAATAAAAGGTAAAAAAGATCACAAATTAATACATTGATGAGTTTTCTTAACATGCGTATTTTTCGAAAGAGACCTATTTTTATCGGACGGAGGGAGTACAACTTATGTTCCGACTAATCATATATAATATTCCAAATTAAAGCCACCTGTTAATTATTACCAAAAAAAAAAGCAACCCACCTATCAATTACTTGTTGGCTTCTATTCAAAACTATTATCTTAGTCCCATGTCCATTGACCAATTACTAGCCATATATTTAAATTATGGGTTAACAATTATATATCTATTGATCGCTTTTTTCTTTTTTAGGAAAATCGAATTGAATCGAATCGATGGGGTTTCGAACTCAATTTTGAGGTTTAAATTAAATTAAAGCGATACGGATTTCGAATGCCTCAATTAAGAGGACTTTTATAGAAGACCGACCAATTAAGTGTTAATATATCCTAACAATTCAAGCATAAAAATAAAATAGAAAATAGAATGAGGAGAAGAAGAATGTAGAATGAAGTAAACAATAAAAGAATTTTATTAACTACTCACCACTACATAGAGTTACGGCTCGAACTACCCTCGAGCCTTTGGAACAAAACTACTATTTTCCTCAAAGCAACTTCGAACTACTCTCGATCGATCAACAAGTACTTCAAATCAAGGTGCCTTCGATATAGAGCCAAATAATAATCAAGTAGTATGCGGAGTCACAAATAACCAAGCAGCATATATGGAGTTACAAGTGACCAGATAGCATCAAATTAAGACTAAACAAATCTCTCGTACCCTAATTAAATTAGGATAAAAGAGATAGGTGTTCTCAAGTTCGTCTTGTTGAGTTGATGTGTGTCGAGAGAGATCTTTTGTTGGTCTCCAAACCTTTATTTATAGACTTTTCTGTACGTAGTTGGTCCTGTTCTGATTTTCTTGGGGGATTGCTGGGTTGATGTGTTTGAGGGATGGGTTTTTTGTCCTTTTAGTGGGTTCTTGGATTATGGTGGACTCATAGTGATATGCTTGTAATTTCTTATTATCTTAATACAATCTAACCTATTGCCTATCAAAAAAAACATTCTACATAATTCTTGAATCTCCCCTGTATGCCACAACCTTCTAGAATGTTCTTGGCCCTTCCCTTGCATGCTACAAGGTTCTAGAAGGTTCTTGGATGATCTCCCCTTGTGCGTAGGAAAAGTGTAGGGCATATTCTAGGCTTTTCTAGAAAGTTCCAAGAATGCCTCTCCCTGAAATCGCTATTTTTCCATACCAAATGCGCCGGGTTGTTACACAAGGTACTGTTGTGTCTAAGAATAAAGCATGAGTCTGAGAATTGGGGAAGCCAAGGTATTATTGTGTCTGAGAATTTTCCGGGATATGAATGCAATTGAACTTGAGATGAACCTAATTCAGAAATTAAACTATCCTTGCTACAAAATTCAAACAGTTTCTAGTCAAAAATCATAGCAGGCCACGTGGGATTCTTATAATGGTTTGAGTACTTAAATTAAAAAAATTCAAAGGCAATAAAGTTTGGCACAAGTTTTGGTTGGCCTAGTTATTCAACTAGGCAAGAACAAATGCTTTCCTGGAGTAAACTTGATCGCTGGGATCAAGCAAAGAGATTCTCTCACATCCAACGTACCACATTGTATATAATTTCCCATGGCACCTAAAATTATCTCAAAAAAATATGTACAAATGAGATCTAATACCATCATTACTAATCCTCCTACCCAATGCCCAAATTTTGATTAAAGTCAGAAAACACACACAGCCATTATTGATTTTGATAAGAGACCATCCTAAGGACAGACCCAATAGAGACCAGGGGACCACAAGGAGAGGAAGACAATTTGAGAATACAAGAGAAAGAGGTTATCCACTCAAAACTCATTAAACACTGATTTTACTCTGTGAATGGTTAAAGTAGACATGCAGTTCCAAATGCCCAGTAGTAGGTAGGTTCAAACATAACGTATCTCCTAGGCAATTATCAATTAGCAAAAAGTGACATCCAAAGAAGTGCATGTAAAGTACAAGGCTTCAACTACAATTACAATTTCTTTGTATATAAATGAGTACGAGGGGCCTGTGGACAATGGGATTCTCTTTGCTATGTGAGTTACTTTTTTGGGGGGCTCTATTTTTCACAATACAAGTCTATACTCAGGACCTTAAATACAAGTCTATACAAACAAGAGTTTTCTCGAGTATCAACAAATAACAAAAGTTCATCATAGCAGCAGAGCACCTTCAATTCAAGAAGCTTGAAATTAACTATACTTTACATAAACTATTTCATATACATATTAAATTAGAAAGCTATCTGGTTCGAAGTTACTTCAATTAGTAAACTAATAAATCATATACTTATTTTTTTGGTCAAATATGCCCGACCCATATGTAGAATGGACCATATCAGCAAGAAGGGGAAAATGCAGAAAAGCAAATAAGATTACAGGGTGTTAATCCATTTTTTAACACCAGCCATTGATTGGCTGACACGTGTTAAAGATATAAAATTTGAATTCGAATAGTCAGTGAATGATGATAAATCATAAAATTAAGGAAATAAGGAGGTGTTATATTTTTGAAATACAAATAAAAAGAGATTGGATTTTGTATCTCTTTAAATTATGCAGGAAGTGCCAGGTGTCGAAAGGAGAAATGATTCGAAGCATAAAGGACTCTTAAGATAAACTTTAAGGGAAATTCAATTCGAATGAGACTTTACAATTGGAAGAGAGAAGTTTTACAAACAATGGAGTCTAATGAAGTCAATTTCGAAGAGGATTCTGAAGTACATTCTTATAAAAAGAGAACTCAGAATCAGAAAAAGGGATCTCAAACATACACAATAGTTTCAAAGCTTCTTTCTCCTTCAAAGAAATGTATATTTGGGAGCTCTACTGCCGCTGACTATCAAGGTTCCGCAGTAGGGTCATTATCAGTCATAGTTCGAGGCTCGCAGTTTGGCAACACGAAAGATTCAAGGATCCTGGAAAAGAAAACTAGAAAGAGTTCGAGGTGGCTTAAGACTGTTATAGACTCCAGGGAGGTGCTCGAAGGAAGCTCAACAAGAGAAAGCTCGGATTCGTCGAGAATTCTAGGAAAGCGGTTCTTCTTATTGATTTCATCCTCGAGATTCATTTCAAAGGGTTTGAAATTCATTTCACTGCCTCAAGATATTTATTTCTATTATTTATTAAGGAAACTGTTATTATTTTCAAAGGGTCCGAGATTAGCTCGAACCATACTGGCAATATTCCTTACTGTTTATTTTTATAAAGTTTTAATATTATTATTATTGTCTTCAAAAATTATTGTTTATTTATTATTGTTAGGATTAATTGACTTGGCCTGTCTTTCTAAAAAGTCCTCTTAATTGAGGCATTCGAACCACATCATCTGATTTTTATAACTTTGAGGGACTCGAACTACTTAATAGTGGTTCGAACTCCTTAAAAATTTAAAATTGGATCAACACAGGGATACCGGCAACTAGAGCCACTGGAATCACAATCCATGTCAATTGATGACCAAGTACAATGAAAAAAGGATGCTCCGAAGGCTATAAGCATGGTTACTATAGAAAAGAAGAGAGTTGCGATTCCAATAATCAACCTCTGTTTATATATTATTTACAATATATATAAAAATATTGTAAAATTTACAGTTATACAACTCACTTCAAAATTTACAGTTCAAAATTTACAGTAATATAAAAATATAAAAATATCAGAACTGGTCTAGGAAGAGGGATGGAGGTGGTTCTCAAAACACTAGTTTACCGCTCGTTCTCAAAACCTAGGTTTCCTTACAGCTTGTTTTACCACTATTTTTACCGCTCGTTCTCAAAACATTAGTGTGGGTTTAATATTTTTAGAAACCGACCATTGGATTAGATACCTTACTTATGTAAATCATACATACAAAAATCACATTGATGGAACGGCTAGATTGTAAAACATCTCAATATAAAAAATTGCACTATTTCTTAAATTATCTAAGTATAACAATTTTTCACAATGATATTTTTCACAAACCGATTGTTTGATTATTGTGATTTTTAACATACATGACATACAGAAGTAGATAATCTAATCCAACAGTCGGTTTCTCCAAATATTAAACCCACACTGGTGTTTTGAGAACGACCAGTAAAAATAACGGTAAAACCAGTGATAAGGATAACGTGACACACACACACATATATATATAGATAAAGGTGCATTCTGTAGAGGAAGAGCAAACATAGATATATATATATATATATCTCTATATTTGCTCTTCCTCTACAGAATGCACCTTTATATATAGGTCATAAAATTTAAAAACTTGATATGATTTACATGAGTTGAAGATTTTAGGCCACCTACTTAGATATGTATATAGTATGAATTGAACTTGTGATATTTTGAACACATTTTTAGTCTCTCAACTTTATAAATGAATAATATTATGTGGGTAAATTAAATCTAGTAGTTAAAATATAATAATGTTTACAAAGTCAAATTGCAAAAGAAAAAAAGGGGGTGACACACCCAATTGGCAACACCTATCCTATGCCTACTGGGAAGCAGACATTATCAGCTGATGAGTAGCAAGGGATCGAGTTGAATCCAAAAGAAACAGTGTGAATGCCGTATGGACCACAGAGCCAATGGTAAAACATTTCGATGATCAATAGTACATCATTGTTACTAAGGTTGTTGTCATGTGGGTCATCGAATATTTGTTAGAAAAGAACCAATTAAAGTATGATAAAGAGGTAATATATCAAAGAATTGAAATGCACACTTCTACGTATATTTTCTCCATTGAACATCACAATCGAAGGAATTGGCATCTTGTGTCAACATAACAAAAGGTTTAGGACTAATCATATATATATGTACATAATAGTTTCAATTGTTGGAAAAAAAATATTAAAAGATTAGGTTTAATTTTCTTATTGAACCTGGCCATTTAATTTCTTCAATGGGGAAATGGGCATTGATAAAACATATCAGGATGTTGTGCACTTGTGCTAGAAAAAAAAAATGTCATTTTAATTTCTATGGACACATGTTAGAGCTTTTTCTATATACCCTTTGGCAGCCAGAAAGGAAAAGCTAGGAAAATGAAAATCCACCAATTGCCCCTCTCATTGATATCCACTGGCCAACATACATATGTTCCATATTAGCACAAGGAACAACTTCAACAAGCCAATCTTCCTTATACAATTATGTGACTACTCGCTAGATCGCTTCGTGCGCAACATTTAATTTTTGTTCATAATATATATGTAGTATTGGTAACTTATCATGATCAATTTATCATGATCAACAATGCATACCGAAGGGCTTTAACAGGCATGAATCACCTTGGATAATCAATCTCTAGCTTTCCAAACTTTTTAAAGGAGCTAGAAATTTATTATACTTAATATATCCAATCTTAACAGATCGATTAAATTGAAATTGAGCTAGCAAAACATGCATAAAACAACAGTTGTGGGATTTTTTTTTACACTTAATCATACTTGTCTATAGCTTGGAGGAGGAGCTAGACAATCTGGATTTTTGGATCCACAAAAAGCAACAAAATATTTGACAACGAGCGGACTGAACCTTAAATATTCCTTTATGGTCCTATTTTTTTCCGAAAGAGGACCAGCCAACCAAAAACCCAAAAGCCCCCCATCAGTAGGCAAACCCCACTAACACATTCCAGTACCAATTTTACAATCTCCCCCACTCTCTTCACGTGGACATCTCGTGATGGTATGTGGGCAAGTGGAACATCTTTCATTAATTGTCTTGGAATATCTCCATTTTGTTTTTTTCTTTTGCTTTCAAGTCAATATAAACAATATATGTCCCATTTAAATTCTCTATTGGAAAGCAAATGAAAGCTAACACAACATAAGATTCTCCATCTCCTTAACTCACCCCACAGATGTTAAGTGTGCCCTAAATGCCACTCTCTAGCTAGGCAGCCTTGCACTCTCATATTTAAACCCAATTGTACGTACTCATAAGATGTAGATTCGATCTATGCCAATGCAAAGCCAAACATTCCCACCATGACCCTCCTTTAAACCCCCACTTGTTGAGTATTTTCCTCTTGTTTTATCTGCCCCAAGGCACCTATATATACCCCCTTCCACCCTCACTCCTACTGCACTCAACAGCCCATTCCTTCTTCTAGCTCTATTGTTCATTAGAAGAAAACACAAGATACCCACACACTAGAACTTCCAAAAAAAAAAAACGAAAGAACATTTTTAGAAGTATATACTACTACTAAATAAAAATGACTGGAGTCTGGAAGTTCAACAAGGACGGCGTGTATCACCGTGCTACAGGAGACTCAAAGAAAAAGGTTTTAGTGTACTTGGCGACGGGTGAGGAGATATCGTCATACACCTCGCTCGAGCAAATTCTAAGTGGTCTTGGATGGGAGAGGTACTATGGAAGGGATCCGGACCTCTTCCAATTCCATAAGAAATCTTCCATTGATCTTATATCTCTCCCTACAGACTCCTCCAAGTTCAATACTATTCATATGTACGACATCGTTGTTAAAAATCCCAATAGGTTCCACGTTCGAGAGAATTAACTATATTACGGTCTCTGGTCATAAGTCATGTTTGGAAAGTATGCCATCTCTTATTCTTCTTCTTTCTTCTTTTTCATTAGGGTGGTGCATATTTGTTAATAGTGTTTAGAAATGAGTGTACTGTTTGTGGTGTAGCTAGCTTCTGTATTAATGCTTTGTAACTTATGTAAATGGTTTGGTTTGTTGCATATGTAATAATTAATATATGTTATGGAATTGTCATTTGTTTGATTGTACGTAGCTGTTTTATTAAATTGAAACTCAAGTGAACCAAAAAGCAAAACCCACTAACCCAGCAACACTGACAAAAAGTTCCTTAGTATCATGCTGTGGCGTGTTTTGATTTGTAAATATTTTTGTGTTCTGACTTCTCTCAGAGAGAGAGAGAGAGAGAGAGTTTTGGGGGAGGGTGTTTGGAGACAGCTCCCAAAAGTGAGGAAATGAAATAAATTACTCCCTACAATAATTGCCTAGCCCATCAATAGCTATATTTGGAAGGAATCCTCATTAATTTAAAGAAATTAATAAGAAAAATGATAGGTTGGTTGCATTTCTCACAATGTCACGTGAAATATTATTTAATGAAAATTGTTCACCATAACTAACTCCGCCCATTTCTTCATAAATAATTTTCATTGACTAATAATATATTAATTCACAACCCACAACGCCAGCTCAGATGGCCAAGGGTTGGTATTCCAACCTAAAGGTCACGGGTTTCGAGTCTTAATTGGGACCAGGCGTTTAGTACTTTAAGGTTGGTAGGACAAGCCTCCAGTGACGGGTAACCCATTCCTGGATCTGGGTGTGGGCATGAATTTCCACCACTGTGCAAGCCCGCATTCTACTCTAATCAAATCCTCGAGCTAATTGCAACAGCCTCGATGGACAGAGGACAGGCTAGGGGATTCATCCTCATATCGAAAAAAAATATATTAATTCACTACGTGAATCTCACTCTTTTGTGAAAATAATATCAATTTATTTGATGAAATCCTCAATCCAGAAGCAAAAGTACAGCTCATCTAATTGAAAAGGAGAGAGTTTCTTTGTACAATCAACAAAGTTTTAAGTTTGCAAGCTAAGGACTTGCCCGTATGATGAATAAAATCATTTTGAATATCAATCAATCCGTTTAGAAGAGGATAGTAAGTTAGGGTAATGTAGCACCAAATCATTCCCTCTCTGACATTTTCCAAGAGAGAGAAAAGGAGAATGATGCATGAATTATCCAATCATAAAAAGTTGTTTGATATATTGTCTGTCAAAAACTTTTTAAAAAGGAAAAAAAAATATTCTCTGAGGTCCCCAGGGAAGAGTGATATGGGCTTCACGTGAAGTGGATCATCACTGTTGATCACAAGCCAAGAATGAACTGCCACGTGTTCTCATGGACTGTGTCAATTCACCTTACTTTACATAACCGGAGGACGTGCGCACGTGGCACATCCATGAGAAGAAAGTGAAATGTGTGAAGTTGTTTTCACTATGATCCTTATGCCACAAATTCACATTCTTCAATCAAACCATAAAGGGGCGAAATAAGGGCAAGAATTCACATTTGCTCAAGTAATATGTCAAGAGAATTGTAGTTGTGGATAGCAACCACACTCACTGCAATTTTTTGGGTTTTATATTGTTTTTTGTGTTTTCACTGTCCCTTTTTCTTGACAGTGAAAACACAAACTCAGTCAATTTTGGCTTTCCAAACTCAGTGAAAATCCAAATTCAGTGGACAGAATCCAATTTCCAAACTTAGGGAATACCCAAATGCAGTCAATTTTCCTTCCAAACTCATTGAGTATTTTCACTGTCCTCTTTGATTTCATCTTTGAATGAAGGGCCAAGAATGGTAACTTTAGGGTTTGATTCGTGAGGGTTAAGGATATTAGGGTACAGTTGATCAATGTCATCCCTAAGAGTTTCTACGTATAAATCTTTTAGTCCAGAGGCATGAGTTTTACCAGCATGTTTCGAAGAAGAAGAAACCTTGGAAGTTTTCATAGCAGGTTTGGAAGATGAAGAAGCCATAGAAGCTTTTGTAACATGAAAACCAGAGAAGAGGAAAGAAGAACGAAGAACAAGGGTTTCAAGTAGTTGAGAACTTAAAAGAAGCTGAAATCGAGTTCAAAAGCTTTAAAAGAAAATCTGAATATAACCGTCAGTTCCAAAAGGTGAAGAGACGTGCATCACATCAATTCAAAACTCATTATAGAGTTTCTCTTGATGCGGGGGGTATGTTTACGCTCAATCTTTGCATGCCAATAGATTAAAGCCACGTAGAAGCAATTTAATGACGTGGAAAATAATTTTTTTTAAGTTTTATTTTTTGCCTCGAAGAAGAAAGGTGGTTATCAGGAGCGGTTACTGACTTTGCCTCTTCAAGGCAAAGCAGTGTCTTATAAATTTAATTTTTTTCTTTGGAAATTATTAAATTTATAAGTTTTAAATATTATAAGAGTATATAACCGCCAAGAAACAGTTTTTATATGAAAAGCCAAACTATTTGATGGCTTTTAAAGTTCCTGCATATTAAGAGTTTGAAATTCAAATAAATAACTACTGTTAACCGTTTAGCAGTTATTTATTTCAAGTCACAGCAGTTATTTGAAGACTTCTCTGATTGGAACAATTAAAGTTTGGACATTTGAATTTGAAAGAAAAATCTGGAGGTTATCAAAGCTAAGAATTAGTCACATGGCATAACAGGATTCGTCGAAAGTCTGGAGAGCAGTTTTAATGCAAATTTAGCCACATGGCATCGCAGTAGCCAATGGGAATTCAAGGAATAATATGATTATGTGGTTTCTTCGATGCATTTTATTTTTGTTTTATTTTGTTTTCATTGTGATTCATTTATTTGCCTAAGTATTAAAAGTCCTCTTCATTGAGGCAATTAGAACCATTCACACAGTTGCCTGATTAGAAGTCAGTTTGGCTTTCTTCGAGCCAATCTTCTTGAAAAGTGGTAAGGTTAAATTTTCTGGCACTCCCCTCTTCAATCAAAAATATTATAAATAGCAAGGCAGCCATATTGAGGATTTCCAGCACGAACATATATATATATATATATATATATTAAGGAAAGTCAAAAAGCTAGGGGGGCCATGGCTCCCCTTGGCTATGCCTTGGTTCCACCCCTGGATTGAGAGAAGTGGGAGGTTGTATTTCGTCGGCAGAAGAAGATAATTCGGCGAACTCATGCCAATTCACCATATTCCGGTGAAATAGCGTCTCTCTTCTCTTTCTCTCTGGTTCTCTCTCCGGCGACAGGCGTATATTCTTCCCCTCTTTCTCTTTTTCTCTCTTCTTTCTTTATGATTCTCTCTCGCCGTGAAAATATATCAAATATTTTTGCTAAAGAAAAGAATAAAAAGGAAACTCAAAGCAGGGTATTTTTGTCCTTAAGTGCTAAAAAGACTTTTCTCAAATAAAAACTATTTGCAAGATTTTCGCATGAAACATTTTCTCATCTAGACTTCCGACCAAAATTTCCCTAAAATAATTAAATTACAGTAAATGGCTGGTCCATGCATCACTAGCTGTATTTTGGAAGGAATCCTGATTAATCCAAGGAAAATAATACGGAGTAGTTTAATTGCACCTCTTTGAAGGTCGTTTGAGTCACATTCTACGAAAAAATTATTCAACAGAAATTGTTCATGGTAAATTCGATCTTGCTGAATTGTTAAACATCCAGTAAAATTAATATTTAATTACCGTGAATAATTTGTACTAAATAATCTTTTCACTTATCACTATATAGGTCTCACTTTCTATTCACGCAGGAAATCCTCAGTATGGCCGCGGCGTATTTTGTGATTTGAAGGGGGGCGTGCCAGAAAAGTTAACCTTATCACTTTTCAAGATGATTGGCTCGAAGCAAGCCAAACTGACTTCTAATTAGACGATTGTGTAAATAGTTCGAATTGCCTCAATGAAGAGGACTTTTAATATTTAGGCAAATTAATGAATCAAAATGGAAATAGAATAAAACAGAAAATAGAATGCGTCGAAGAAACCACATAATCATCTCTGGTACA
>JAESVK010000261.1:787571-802904 GCA_017140935.1 Hamamelis virginiana
CAGAGGCAATTTCTTCAAAGAAATAATGGTCAAATATTTAATAAAATCCTTAATCCAAAAGCAAATGAGTCCATATGATCGTGAAAGAAGAGATTATTTCTCTCTTTGACAATCAATAAAGTTTTGCCAGTATGATCTATATATTTATAAATCATTTTGATCAAACCAATCAATTTATATATATATATATAGAAAAAGGAGCCCCAAATCATTCCCTCTCTTACATTTACTAAGGAGAGAGAGAGAGGGAGAGAGAGAATCTCACTATCGAATCATAACGAGTAGAGAGAGAAAAAAAACTTTGATTGGGCTGATTGGAGAGGATTCCACGATGTCCCTATTGGACTGTGCCAATATATTCACCTTACTTGCTTTACGTAGCATGTACGTGGTACATCCATGAGAAGAAAGCGAAATGTCTACAAATTAAACTGAGCCATGTCATCACATTCTTCTATCCAAAGAAAAATGGTTAGAAATAAAGGCAACAAGAATCAACACTTGCTATCGTAATATGTCAAGAGAATTGTAGTTGAGGATAGCAGCCACGTAAGCCGAGAATTGAATTTAGGATAAATTGTGTCAACTTTTTCTGAGATTTGACAAAATGATAAGAGAATCTTCAAAGAAGGGTTATATTTTTCAGATATGAATTTCAATTTAAGTGATTCAAGTTATCGAGCGTGAAAAGTTCGCATCAGATACTTTTGATAATAATTTGAATCATTTGATTGGCCGGCCGAACCGTCTAACTTGCATTGTAATTAAAATAGACTAAAAATATAGTTGTGATTGAGCCCACCACATTTCCAATAAAGTAGCATCGAATGCTTCCACCAAATTTCCAACAAATTAAAATGGTATCAGAGCCCAGATTGAAATATCCTCAAAGTTTAGTGAAAAGAAATATATGTGTTGACCCCTACTAGTATCTCTATGATTGTAAAAAATCCTAATTATTGAGTATGGTTGTCGTGAAACACAATAATATCCAAAGTTGATATTTTCTTTCTAGAAATTTAGAGAGTAAGTACATTGAAAATCCCCATAAAGGCGAACGTACTAGAGTAGCTAGATGCTACATTGGAAGAGCCCTTGTGATGAAAAGTGTGTGTCTCACACACCCTAATAATGAAAAGAATGTCCGTTAGGGCCGGTGTGTGTGACTCTTTTCATCACAAGCTAGGCCTTTTCCAACGTACATAGCTAGAAGGGATTAAATTCCCTGTTGTGAAAAAAATAAAAATAAAAAAAGAATATGAAAAAGTTGTTGACTGAATTTAGGTGTTACGAGTATACATGACGAACGAAATAGTTCACATTTCGATTTTCAATGAACTTCAATACTAGATTATAATACAAATTCAAGAATATCAAGCAATCTTATGAAGATGTGCTCAAACAAAATCGTGAAATAAAGAAGAAGCTTACTTAACTTGAAGACGAAGTCAATGAAGGAGACATTATGGTAGAATGAAGAAGTGCACAAATTAGAATTAAGGGAGGATGTTGGGAATTGTACGTAATTGATAATTTAGTTACGTGCATTTTAGAGAAAAATATTTATTAGATACATTGGTTCGTGTATTAGTTATTCAGTGTGGTTCATATATTTGCGTAGTTCATGAATAGTATATTGTTGTATTCTAAGTAGGATTGCATTGCATCTAAATGTAACAACAATTCTATATCACCCGACACTTTAATCTGAAATTAAAAACCATCCTGAAATGTCGTGGTTTAAATAATGTGTAAAAAAAGGAAAACAGTTTAAATGAGAGACCTTACCACTCAAAACAAGACGTACACATCAGGGTGGTTTTGAATTTCGGATTAAAGTTTCTGGTGCTATAGTGTTTTTCTTAATGTAATTGAAGATGAAAGCTAACTAGGTCATGTAATCTCTATATATGTTCAGTTCTATCAATGAAATTATGTTTGTGAGGAGTACGTAGTTGATACACACAAGTTATCTCCTATTTTGAGAGTCATTTGTAAATTGGTGTAGGACCTCTGTACGGCATTTAATATAGACATCTCCATAAATTCAATTAATATACATTCATATATCTACGGTTATGATTGTACCCACCATATTTCCAACAAAATGGATAGAATGTTTCGGCTGATTTTCGAACACAATCAACAAAAAAAAAAAAACAAATGCACCCCATTTGACAAACCCACCAACACATCCCAGTACTTATCTTCCAATCTCCGATCCCCTACTCTCTCTTCATGTAGACATCTCGTGATGGAAAGTGGTCAAGTGGACATCTAGATAACTAGATTCTATACCAAAGCCAAACATGCGCATCATAACCCTCCTTTAAACCCCACTTCTAAAGTATTTTCATCTTGTTTTATCTGTTCCAAGGGACATATATATACCCCTTCTGCATCCTCCAACTACACTCAACAACCCATTAATCCTTCTTCTCTAGTGTTCATTTATACCAAACACAAACATACCCAAAAACTAAAACTTTGAAAAAAAAAAAAAAAAAACATTTTTAGAAGTAGTAAGTAAAAATGTCTAGAGTGAGCAGGATGAGCAGCAGTAGCTCGAGGAAGAAGGTTTTAGTGCACTTGGCGACCGGCGAGGAGGTATCATCGTACTCCTCGCTCGAGCAAATTCTAAGTGGGCTTGGATGGGAGAGGTACTATGGAAGGGATCCAAATCTCTTCCAATTCCACAAGCAATCTTCCATTGATCTTATATCTCTCCCTAAAGACTTCTCCAAGTTCAATACTATTCATATGTATGACATCGTTGTTAAAAATCCCAATATGTTCCACGTTCGAGATATGTTAGTCTCATTAAATCAGTGTCCCGTCTCCTCTTCTTCTTCTCCTCCTCCTCCTCCTCCTCCTCCTCCTCCTCCTCCTTCTTCTTTTCATTAATAGCTAGCTAGGGTGGTGTTTGTTATAGTTTGTGTCTGATCCTCCCATGTTTGTTGTTAGCGTTTAGCTAGAAATGTGCCACTACTTATGTTTGAGATGACTTTGGCTTGTTGGTTTTTGTTGTAATAAAGTAGAAAGTGGTGTTTGTGGTGTTGCTAGCTTCTGTATTAATAATGCTTTGTAACTTCAGAAAATGGTTTGGTTTGGTTTGTTGCATGTAATAATTAATGTTAAGGAATTGTCATCTCTGTTTATTTGCAACTGTTTTATTATTGACGATCACTGTGTGCCATGTCACTAAATTGAAGTTTGCTGTGGCATTTTTTGATTTGTAATTGTTGTGTTCTGACTTCTCTCATACACGTGCGCGGAGAGATAAGCCAACAGAAGACAAAGCTCCTGAAAATGAGGAGAAATAAATTACAATAAATGGTTAGTCCATCACTAACTGTATTTTGGAAGGAATTCTCATTAATTCATGAAAAATAATAGACCTCTTTGAAAGTGATTGAAGTCATATTCTGCAAAAGAATTATTCGACAGAAATTGTTCACTGTAAGCTCTTGCTGATTTGTCAAACATTCAGAAAAAAATTATTTAATTGCCATGCTTAATTTGTACTCAATAATCTCTTCATTGTATAGGTCTCACCCCTAGAGTCAATTTCTTTAAGGAAATAATGGTCTATTTAATAAAATCCTTACATAAAAAGGCAAAAACATCTGATCACAGTGAAACAAAAAGAAAGTCTGTTTGTGTTAGCTTTTAGTAAAATCTCTTTTTCAAAAACTATTTCTTCACATATCACTTTAGAGTTTGGTTCAAACCATGTCTTCACATCTCAAAATTTTCTTACTATGAGTAATTATGGCTAAAGTTGAAACCTCCAAACTTTTAACACAGCCTACTAATACAAAAATTTTACCAACCATCCTATCACTCTTCAAATTGTTTAAAAATGATTCTCACTCCATCTCTTAGATCAAATGAAATTTTGAACTTCAAAAATGATTTTTAAAAAATCTAATGCAAGCATGTCCATAATCTCTTTCACAGTCAAATCATTTTGATAATATCAATCAGTTTTATATATAGAACAAGGAGAGTGAGGTAGGGCAATGGAGCACCAAAACATTCCCTACCTGACATTGATCAAGGAGAGAGAGAGACAGCCACAATCGAATCCTAACGAGTAGAGCGAAAAAAAATAAAAAAAACTTTGATTGGGCTGATTGGAGAGGATTCCACGAGGTCCCTGACTTCACGTGAAGTGGATAGTCACGGTTGACCAGAAGCCAAGAATCAAGTGCCATGTGTTCTCCTGGACTGTGTCAATATATTCAGTTTGCTTTACATGGCTAGAGGCCCATGAGCTATAAGAAAGCGAAATGATACTCAAGCCACGAATTAAGCTGAGCCATGTCATCACATTCTTCAATCATCAATACTTGCTCCAGTCGAGAATTGTGGTTGAGGATAGAAGTAATTGAATTTAGGATAGGATCTCTATTATCCAACCCAAGTCTATTTTGAAGTACTGTGTCTTTTGAGTAACTCAAGTTATTTTGAAATGCTCCCGTGACATGCTTTTCGATAACCATATGAATCACGTACTTGATTGGCCAGCCCAGTTGCCTAACTTGGATCATAAAAACAAAATAAAAGATAAAACGGAACAAAAATAAGACAAGTATGAAGAAAAAAGTTTGCAGGTTTCATAGGAGATGAAAGGGCAAGAAAATTGGTCAAATGTCAACAATATATTTGTGAATAATTTGGTCTAGAAGGAAAGCTCAAACCTACAGAGACAATAACTAGATATATGCTGGTTTTCGTTATTTAACAAGCTGGCTGCACATCATTCAGCAAATCAGCATCCATTCTAAAACATTGATTCTTAGAACCATTTACAAAAAAGTAAGCTTTCTGCTTACCTTACGTAGCTTCAAAATATAACTAGTCAGCAAACATGCTTGACCACACAAACTTGATACTGCCTAAAGGTAAAGTATCCATACCAACATCTACATCCTTTTTAGTAGGGCAAAATAATAATATATAAAGAAAATAAAGATGAACAGAAAATGCCATATAATTGGGTCCCCATAGCCAGCTCTTCACGCATTTGAATTCCTGAAGATCTTCAGCTACTTGCTGTTGACTTGTAGTGAAATTCATCGATGGTTGAGTATATCAAACCTTCCTCTTCAAGAGATCTTATAGATTCCCTGCCAATCAAGCGAACCAAAATAAAAACAAATAAGCATGCAGACACTTGAGTGGGTGGGTGGGTGGGTGGGTGGGTATGTGAGAGAGAGAGAGATTACATGATCTTCTCCACAGGAATTTTTAGCTTTTGGGAAACCTCATCCCTATGTATCCCTTTTTCCTGTTCACTGCAAACATGAATCAATCCCAAAGTTTAGTGAAATTGACAGCAAGAGTATAAGATAAATGAAGTGTAGAAGAATATCTCGAGAGGAAACTTTTCAGAAAACCTTCAGATCCAGAGCTAAACATTAGATGTCGCAACTCACAGACACAAGTCGCGGTACTATTGTACTTAAAAAGAAGGTAAATTATACAAACCCCCCTCCGATGCAGAAATATAAGGGTAAGTATATGATTCTTCATATATTTTAACCAAACAAAAGAGACCTTTCCTTTTAACCCAGCACATTTCCCTTCCCAACTCTACCAGTGCACCCTTAGGTAAAATAAGAGTTTCATACTTTCCATTAGTGGCATACCCCTAAATAATTCATGAAGTTTTTTGTTCGCTTTTAAAGTATTTGCTTCCATGAGCCATGAAGGTTTTGTGTAATTTACCATAAAAAGAAAAAGATTTCACAAATATATAATTAAGAACTGGGAAAAAATTGCTCCAAAAACTAAGAAACAGGTACAAAGTTAAAGAACAAGCTATAGCCGAAGGAACAGATGACAGAAGTGCATATACACATATGAATTCATTTTGTCCAAGGAAACACAGGCAGCCAAGCTATCTTATAAAGAACAAAACAATAACCATACTATAGGAACAAAGACAGAAAATAAATAGTAAACTTTAAGAATAAAAAGTTAATGTAAACCAAAAGTAAGATAAATAGTTGTGAAGTATAACTCACAAGTTTGAAGGTTGCTGGAGAAATTCAAGGACCAATTGATCATAGCCCTTGAGTCCATCAACACTAAATTGCGAAGAGAACTAAGGAAATGAAAAGTAGAATTTAATGCCAAACACAAACATTAACAAGGATATATAAAAGACAACAAATTTGTCAGTCAAATCTCTTACTTGATTTGGTGTGACCTGATTTCCATTTGATCCATTCCGCACAGGGGTGCTCAAAGATGAATCTACCATCTGAGTCTGAGTCGGGCCATCACCCTGCAGCTTCAATCAACACATATACATGACCAACAATAATAAAATGCAACATCCTACCAAAAAACAATAACAACACTGTACTATATATGTGCATCATGTACCTATATAATATAGTAAATGAATGTGCATGGCATTCATTAAGAGCAGAGTTCATCAGTTTTAGAAACCAGTACCCGTAATTTGGAATTCAGCAAATGGGTATGTATGCAGTCAATAAAGTGGAAAGTAATCTCATCGAAGTTTATCACAGGCCTGAAAAACACAATAAATTCAAAAGCATTTCAAGGCACTAGTAATCTGGTTAATATAGAAGAAATCTGCACTACAGAGAAGTATAATATAGAAGGCAAATTTTTTAGATCCATACCTAACAGAAAAGGCAGCTAATTGCCTCATGCCCTGAAAATTTTTCAAGTGCCCACTAACACGAACATAAATTCCATCTCTATTGCAAAGAAAATTAAGGAAAATTATAAGAACTCTCAAAGTCACAATATCTAATTACAGCCAAAAAAAAAAAAAATACAAATAAGCTTTCAAAAAGCAAACTATTGCAACTTTGCAAGTAAAATGGAGAACTTACTGTATTTCTTCCATTTCCTTTTTGTCAAAAGCTTCATTCAGCCTATTTAAAAAATAAAATAAAATAAAATAAAAATACAACATATATTAAAATTAACTTTGCACAACTTTAGAGTTGAATAAGAAATTAATCTATACTAATATATAAAGAGAATAGAATCTTTAGCATGCTCAAATCTTTATTCATTTATTTTTAAAAATTTTATTAACTTTTTTTTTTTGCTCATGCATCACGGATGTTCCTTAGTCTAGTATTATGAAATATACAGCTATTGCATTTTGAACATGAGGAAAATATTACCATCTTTTGCAGTCTATCCGTCCTGTTCCGTCATCAAGAGTGAAACCAACATCTGTAACCCTTTCAGCTTTATTAAACATCATTCCGACCAATGTAACCTAAACCACCAACCAGGAATTAAATAAGAACCATCACATGAACGGGAAAATGACTAAATGAGAACTCCGTTTGTTTCCACAGAAAATAGTTTCCAAGAAAAATTTCCTGGAAAATTTGTTTCTCATCAAAAGTCTATCAATCTTGATGGAAATTTCTTTTTGGTAAAAATTTTCGAAATCTCTCCACATCTGATATTAAATCTTCTTAAAAGTACTCTGTTTCATTGCTCAGAAAATTAAGATAAAACAAAAGAAAATTAAATTTTAAATCATATTGTTAACATTGTTTCAGTGTTTGCTTTGCGTGTTCAACTAACAAAAAAGTCTGATATTCAAATTTTTGTTTTATTTTATTTTCCTATATTTTCTCAGCAAACACAAACAGAGCACTGACACATTTTCTTGTCAAAAAACACAACACAGAACCAAATTAAGAGATCAAATCGTTTAGAAATTATACGTTGCCATTGATGGGGAAATTGGATTTTTCATCAGCGGAATTAAAAGCTTCGCTTATCTGCTTCACTGTCACTGGAACCAATCCTTGAGTATCACGACTCTGAAACAAAACAAAAAACCCTAAAAGGCATTAAAAACCCAAACCCACCATTTGGCTACTTGAAAAAATAAAAATATAAAACTAGGGAAAAGAAAAAGAAGACTTTTTTATGAAAGATTGCTTACTTTAGCCGGAGAAAAACCGGAATCAGCGGACTGAGTTGCCTGAGAGGACGTGAATCCACCGCCAGAGAAGGCGGCAGTGGTATCAAACTGGCTAGCGAACATCTTGAAACCCTAGAGAGAGGAAGTAGAGAGATAGAGAGAGAAACGATATATATGAAATGAAAATGTAAGTTGAGAGAAATGAAAAAGAGGTGGGGCGGGAAAAACTTAAAAGAGCGAAGAGAAGTGGTCTTTTCCCGCCAATTTATATGTTCTATACACAAGTTTTACGCTTTTGTCAGTCAACCCTTTGGTTATTTGACGAAAAATACTAAAATAGTATTTGGTTCCACGTTTAGTATTTATCCTAAACGGTTAATGAATTTAGAAGTAGAGAAATTTTAATATTTATTTTAATATATTTTATTTTTTATAAATTATTCTTATCATTGAGCAAGTAATTCACAATAAATAAAGTGTATTGATCAAAATGATAAAGCTTGACAAAATATGCTTGTCTCTTTGTCAATTGCTGATAAATAGTTAAATTCTATAAAATAAAATAAAAATGAGGAGTTTAACATTGTTTTTCGTCAAAGAATCAAGCAACTAGCTCACTAATTGATAAAAAGTGTCACAAATAAATTATATGGAGTGAATATGTTTGAATTAAAATTATAGGCTAACAGTGTAAATTGATTAATAATAGTTGAAGGAATCAAACTATAATTTTCACACACACATACAAAAAAAAAAAAAAATTAGGATTAGGATTAGGGTAAGGTCCCATTTGTATTAACTTTTTTATAATTATATATTCATGCAATGTACATCTTCTTATATTAAAATTTCCATACTCTAAGTGGTTGTGGTTGCCCTTCTAACTTTTGTCACAACCACTTCTTAGAACATTTCAAATGGAGGCATGCCATTTGAGATGTCATTGCCAAATTTTGGTACCCCTATGTATTATCATCAAAATTTGATACTTTAAATGCCACGTAATTAGAGCAATCTATTTGAGTGTCAATATCAATTTTTGGTAATAGTAATTCAAACGTCATCCATTAGAGATGTTTTCGGTATTTAAATTTTGGCAATCATCTTATCATCCCTCAAGTTATTTAGAAAGGATTGTAATTGTCACCTTATCTCTTAAATAATATAGAATTTTGAGTTTCAAAAGTAATTTTAGAAAAAAATAAAAAACTTAATGTAAACAAGGTCTAGCTAATTTTAGGGTGGAATCCCTACAAATTTTTTTTATTTAAAAAAAAAAAAGAAAAAAAGAAACTGCAAGCTGATCTGTATAAGTTTTTTTTTTTGTGGGGAACATATATTATCTTTTATTTTTATTTTTTTTGGAAGTTCAAGTCTAAATGACTGGTCATGATTGGACAAAATCACCACGCAACTTTTGTTGGTCAAATAATCAAGATGTCAAGAATATTAATCGAGGTCCTCATAAGATTGGGTCTCTAATTGTCAAAGTTACCTTGTTGGGTTTGGTAAAATTATTCTACTAGTATCATTAAGTCGCTGCTTGTAGTAATTATGCCTAAAATTATTTTTTGAGAATTATTTCTTCATATATTTTTTTAGAGTTACTTCTAAGCTATTTTTTCATTCATCAAAATTTTTCTACTTAAAGTGATTATCGCAATAATTAGGAGACCTTACTTTGACTAAAATTAATTTTGAAATCCATAATTTAAAATTGCTTTGAGACTTCTAACGGATATATTGAGTTTTAAAAGTGATTTTTGGTAAAATTAATCTAAATATGATCTCAATGTATATATTTCAATAAATCTATACTCCGTACGTAAATATAGAAGTATATTTATGGCAAATCAAAGGGATTGCAATTTGTCTCATCCCCACAGGGACCCGCCCCACCCCGCCCCTATAGGGGGTTATTTTTGAATTTTTTTGAGTATGGGGCGGGGAAGGGGTTAAAATATTTGTCCCATCAGGGGCGGATATGAGTTTACAATGCCCCGTTCCACGGAGATTCCCCATTCCCACTTATATAAATTTATATTTAAAACATATAATTTTATATGATTCATAAATTATATTTTATATATTCTGTTATATATAATATGGATTTTAAATTATTAATGACCTCCTAACCTTTATGTCCCTCCCATCAATATTAATATTTTAAACCATTTTTTAATAATATTGGTTACTTGATTTTCTCTCATTTCAGTGATGTCACTAACAATCTAACATTTTCGAACCATTCTTATATATTTCCCATATAATAAGTTAAGTCTCCCTTATTGTATTGAGTTGGTTAACTCTCTCTTTTTATTCAATTATTCAAGCTCTGTTTCTATGTAAGATGATAGGAACGAAATTGTTATAAGTTGCACTTTACACAACTATATTGTCTATGTATAAGATAACATTTATAGTCTACAATCGATAGGGAAAAACACAAAATATATTTTGAAAAACTTAGGGCGCGTATGGATAAGTTTCTACTTCCTGTTTTTCTACTTTTGACAAAAAAAAAAAAAAATGTTTTTTATATTTTCTATAGTGCAAAATTTTGATAGTTACTTTTAAAAGTTGAGGAAGCAAGAATTTCTTATTACTATCTCAACTTTTTAAAGTAACTATCAAATTTTTTTGCTCTCAAAACATTCATCTTTTTACTTTTAAAAGTAAAAAAAACAAGAAGTAAAAGCTTATCTAAACGGGCCCTTAATTAACCGTTGGATTAGACGCACTTCTTATAAATTACATACTTGCAAAAAATAAAAAATGATTCAACGGTTTTTAAAAAAAAAAAAAAAAAAAACTATCTAGATAAAAATTGCGACATTTTGAATAATTAAAATATTATAATTATAAATTATTCATGGACATTTTTCATAAATTGACCGTTAAATCATTATGATTTTTTGCAAACATGAAATCCATAACGATATAATTATATTTAATCCAACGGTCAAATTTTCAAAATCTTTTCTACAATTGGTCCTACGCACACAACCTTATCCATTGTTTGACATATGGTTTGTAAAATCAATATGGAATGGATATTTTGATAAACCAACGATTGGATTAAATTATATGTATACACATGACACATCATATATACAAAAAATCGCATTAATCAAACAATTAATTTCTTTTAAGAAAAAAAAATTACAATTTGGATATGAACTACAAAAAACTATCGAAAATTATTACAATTTTTTATAATTCATAATTCTTGTTTTGAAAAATTAGACATTGTATCAATGTGATTTTGGGCATGCATAATGTATAAAAGCGGAATATCTCATCCAACGGTTAATTTTCAAAATATCTAATCTAACGCTTGCTTTTTCAAATTGATCAATTTGAGGGAGTCATTGAAAGATTATTTATTTTAAAAGTATATTACAATCAAGAGTCGTTGAAAAATTATTTATTTTTAAAGTTTATTACAATCAACATGCAATTTAGTGGTTTAGACTCTTGAAATTCAAGTTTTTTAGTGGAGGTAATAGGTTGAAATCCTCTCAAAATCACATTTAGTGCATTATATTTTAAATTTGTTATTGAAATGGCAGGACGGCAGGGAGGGTACTGAAGTTTTCCACCCTCACCCTGCCGGAATATGGAGCAGAGATGGAAAGTTGTTTTATAATCGGGATGGTTGATAATGTATGCAATAACTTTTAAAGTTTAATATTATTTAAATTTAAATATGATTGATGCTTTGATCGATATATATGTTTTGGCAATCTCAGAGTGTGCATATAGTTTTTTTTATTTTTTTTTTATTTTGATATGTTTATATTGTATTATCATGACTTTTAGTAGACATAACAAATTTTAGTTAAGTGACCGTTAGATTAAATACCTCTCTTATATATATCATGCGTGCCAAAAATTATAGTAATCCAAAGGTTGGTTTAAATTTAAAAAAAAAATCACTATTTTTCAGAGTTACATTTTTCAAGAATCTACAATTGAATTGCTTTGATTTTTTACAGGCATGACTTACATAGTAGGAGTATTTAATTCAATGATCGATTTTCAAAAATATGTTCAGCAAGTGATTATAAATAAAGTCATTTTCAAAAATATGTTCTGCAAGTGATTATAAATAAAGTCATTTAATACAATATGCATCATGTACACTGGATATTACAATTCTTGAGTAAGCATGTACCGATAAGATTGGCTTCCAACAAATTATTAGGGGAAAATAGAGAAAATCTCCCCTCAACTATCACCTTGTGACACATTACCCCTCAACTATCACCTTTCGACACATTTCCCCCTCAACTATTGATTGTGACACTTTGTCTCCTTAAACTATTAAATTGTGACAAATAAACTCATTCCATTATTTTTACAGTCTGTTTTATGGCAAATTGACCGTTGGATCACTGTGATTTTTGGCGTGCCTGACATAAACATACAGATTATCCAATCCAACAGTCGGTTTTTAAAAATACAGACAGTTAGATTAAAAAAACACACCGTTAAATTAAAAAATATATATTATCGAAATTAAATTTTAAAAAACAAACTGTTAGATTGGATAATCTATCTCTTCATGTAAGGCACGCCAAAAATCACTATGATCCAATGGCGATTTGTCATAAAGTAGACCGTAAAAAATTACAGAAGAAATTACTTGTCACAATTCAATAGTTTAGAAGGATAAAGTGTTATAATCGATAATTGAAAAGATAAAGTGTCACAAGAAGATAATTAAGGGTATTTTCTATATTTTTTCCAATTTATTATGTCCTTAAAAGGCATATATCTTAATTTGATGATGTTAAGTTACGTAGGCTTTAATTATCCAAAAAAAAAAAAGTTACGTAGGCCGTGTGAAAATGATTCTATGTTAGTATATTAATTGGCTAATCAGAAGTAGTCCAATCAAGCGGTGTTTGAACTCTTTCGTACACTTGCGTAAACAAGTTTGACACAAGAGTGATAGTGGGTCCAAAGACTTCATCTTTTGCTATTGTCGTTTACCAAATTCCCCAAAATTTGGGCGGTTTTTGCAAAATCCAATTTTTATGACTTTTGTAGTTTTGTCCACATTTGATCTACTTCATTTCGTCCGTATGTTTTCCATCTACGTTATTTTCCGCAGCGTCACCACCTGCCGGTGGTCTGTGTGGCTGAGTATTTTTTTGTGCGGATGTGCAGAATTTCTATGGAGAGAAATATATATTTTTTATTGAATAGTTGTTATTCAAGGATTAATTAATAATTTATAAAATTTAATATTAAATATAATCAGGTTCTCACAGTTTCTGCTCTTATTTTACTAAGTACTTAGATTAACTTTGGATACAATAAATTTTTTTAGAACCAATTTTTCACTAATCTCTTTATTAATGTTTTAAAATCTGAATCGGATCGGTTGGTTGAACCGGCACTTGGGTTCTTCTCCGGGTGGATTAACCTCATAAAATCCAGTTACGTAAAGAATAGGCTTATTTTGTGAAAATCGGTCAACCCACCGCCAGATTTTTGAGTTTTGTAGTGCGTCGCTAAACTTTGTTGAAAAAAAAGAGAGGCCAAAATGACTAAAATAGCCCTAGTTCCCTTAAAAAATCTAAGAAAGGAAAGCTAAATGAGTAAATTAACCAATAGACACTCCCAAATTTGAATCTAGAGGCTACTAAGTATGTACTAAGCACTTCTTCTGTTTTTTTTAATAAAAAACATGGGGCCAATTATACAAAACGAACAAAAAATAATCCCACTTCCCATTTTTTTGTTTTACAAATAAAATATTAAAGAAAAATACTAAGGCCCTTTTGTCACAAACAAATTACAAACTCAAAGTTTATATCAATAAAAAAAAATTACAACTCAAAGTGTTCTTCAAGTTATGTATATTAAAAGACTATTTTTAATAAATAATTAAATAATTAATTTATTTATGACGTCATAATGACGTCACGGTTCAACTCAGTTAACTCGATGGTTGAACCGGTTAACCCTTAATCCGATCACATTGCCGGTTCGATCAACTGTCCGAATTTTAAAACATTGTTTTTATAGTTATGTTTAAGTCACTTCCTTCCTCTGTAGCAAATTTTTTTATATTAAAAATGAATCTAGTAATTGTAGCATAATTTAGAATGTCTAAAACTTTGATCAAACATTCTCTACCTTTCAAAAGATTTAGAAGGAATTATCACCATTTACCAAAAATAAAGAAGGAATTATAACTCATCTCGTTATTTAAAGTGCAATATTGAATTTTATAAGAAAATGAAAATATCCCTTCAATAACTGAATTTTGAAGGTGATACTCTCTCTGTAAACCAACACTCCCTTCCATTCTTCTAGGGTTCCATCTTCACTGCTATGGACTTTACTTGCACAAATCGCATAAACATTTCAGCAAATACTTTATCAAATTGCAGGCCTAGGGAATCTTCTCTCTCTAGCAAGCATCACCAAACCCTTCAAAACCACAGGAAAAATGCATTATTATCTAATCTTCAAAGAAGAGCTAACACTCATGCCGCGAACATGGCAACGCCGGCGACGAGAAAAATCACAAATTTCGCGGCTACAACGAGCGCCAATTCGATTGATAGTACCTCACGAAGAAGCTTAACTAAAGTCGAGAGCGTGGAATTGCAATTAGGTAAGTCTAGTAGCGCGATGGAGCAGCTGGACATCGAGCGTGGCGTGTGCGTTCCGTTTCGAAAGTACACACCTGAGACGGTATGAGTTTTGGCAATACTTCATAACATAATTGTGTATAAAAGTAGACATATTTGTGTTTGAATTTGACGTTCTTTTTGATATATTTGTGTTTGAATTTGATGTTGTTTTAGACGTATCTGTGTTTGAATTTGATGTTATTTTAGACATATTTGTGTTTGAATTTGATTTGGTGTTATTTTAGCCATATTTGTGTTTCATTCTAATGCTATTTTAGACGTATTTGTGTTTGATTTTGATGTTATTTTAGACGTATTTGCGTTTAAATTTGTTCGTTTATACATATTTGTGCTCGAATTTGATGTTATTTTAGACATTTTTGTGTTTGAATTTGATTTGATGTTATTTTAGAGACATATTTTTGTTTGAATTTGATGTTGTTTTTTTGGTTTATAATTAGGTGAGGAATAAGGTTTTGGAATCTAGAGGGGCGATACTGTCGCTTTTGGGGCGCGGTGTTGAGATAGTATGGAGTTTGGGGCTTTACTGGTCTACCTTAATGTATGATTGCTTTGTTGGAAGAGATGAGGAGGTTGTTCCTTATCGTGCACGGCAGCTTAGGAATCTCTTGTGTGATTTGGGGCCTTCATTCATCAAAGCCGGGCAGGTTGGTTGCGTTTTAGTTATCTTCTCTTTGTTGTCCTTGTTGTTATTGATGATTGAGTTCTTTGAATTCATAT
>JAESVK010000262.1:0-86491 GCA_017140935.1 Hamamelis virginiana
CTCTACCGATAGAGATATAGGCACTATCTATAGAACCTCTATCGATAGCAACACTTCTATCGATAGAGAATACGGATTTCGCCAGATTTGACTGTTTTGTCCCCAGTTTCTCTATAATGTTAAGAGCATTATTATGTTCTTATAAGGGAACTATTTAAACAACAATATACAGCCCTAATGGGCAGCTTTTCAATTAGGTTTAATTTTGAGTTTTATTTTAAGAGTTGTTCTTAGAGTTCTTAAGGATTTTTAGCTTAAACTACACCATCATCCATTTAATCATGCTTGGATCATCCATGGCGGGAGGAGTTTCTTCGTTCATCATGGCCAGCTAAGTCTCATACTTGGGTGAGGATGAAGTTTGGATTCATTATGTAATTGTTAGTTAAATAAATAATATTTCTTGAGTATTTATGTGATTGTATGGTTTTGAGAGATTGATTCAATATGTTTTTTTTACGTTAAATCATTCATTATATAACTATATATCTGTGATTGCGATTATATAGCTATACAATGGTAATCATTGGATTAAATGTAAGGCTTAGTATACTTAGACCTAATTAGGATGGATTGTGCATGCTCCATATGACAATTCATTCCTTTTAAGGATAAGAAAGCTAAATCCTTACATTTATATAGTTCTTGGTGATTCCTTCTTGTAGTTGGAAGATCCACTATACATAAATACCAGAAATATGATTTTATATAACTACAATACATAAATGAGATTCAAATGGATTCCTTGCCCAAGTTGTTTCATTCCATCGGTTAAACCCCTTTTGAACTATTTTTATTATTTAAAATTAGAGTTTTGCTTCAATACACATTGAAGCCAATCAATCAATCAATCAACCTTGAATCCATTCTTTGATTAGAATTAGGTTTAAGCACTTTTCATTTATCGAAATTAGTTCCATATGGATCGACACCCGTGCTTACCAAGACTCAATTGAATTGAGGTTAACACGTAGTTTATAAATATTTAAATCTTGAATGTAGTTGGGAATAACCTCCCTAGCTTGGAACGATCACTAGGGCAGACTTGAGCTCTATTAGCGCCTACGGATCTTACTAGTTTCTTAGTAAGCTTCAAAGTCCAAGTAGTTCGAATTGACATAAGACTCATCTTATTGTAGAAAACTACGTTAATGCAAATCCTTATCACAAAGGTTTATCTTTCGACAATCCAAACTCATTTAGAACTCTATTCTAGAGAGACTTTGTTTTGTAAAATAACTCTTTTATTTCAAATGAATTTTATTTTGAAAAGAATTCTTTTATTACATAGAATTTGATTTTGAAAACAACTATTTTTCAAAGAGTCCAATTTTATGAAAACAATTTCATTGAATGAAAACATAAGTTTATTTAGAAAATTAGTCTCTTTAGACTAGAATTCTAAGCTAAAGGTTTAGCATCATCGTAATTCTTGCGATAAAAAGAGTCCTATATATGGAGGTAAGAAACTTTTCCTAAACCTAAGGTTTCTAATATACACTTAACTTAAGTTAATATAGAGGCATATTCTAACCTCAAACTAAGTTAAAGTGAACCTAAACATGCTCCTAAGTTACTTTGCAATTCTTATGTACCTATAAGAAAATGACTCCCCCTTTAAAAATGTTATGGGGAAATTGGTAATAGGTCTTAATTTTTAATTTTTTGCTTCATAAGGTCCTACAAAGGAGACTTTTACAATAAACCCTTTTTACACAAACATGACAAAATTTCCCCAGCCCCTATAATCAGTGCATGAAAACCCTTCATTTTTTGCCAAAAAAAAAAAAAAAAAAACCATTCTCTCTTTATATAGGGATGCTCTTCCCAACATTCAAATAAGACTCCATCAAAATCTTCCAAATACCTATAACTTGATACAATCGGGAAAGCTCGAACCATGGACCATGCTTGGTTCTTCCTTAAAAAAAAATATGTCTGATAGTAAACATGAAGTTTCGTCAATATGCAATTCATCCAAAGCTACTCGAAACACGCCGCATTGGACTCGCCTCGAGTCAATGAACAGGGCTCGCCTTTGTGTTCTCAAATTAGTGATAGAAATCTAAGAGCATTATATATATATTGTTGTCTCAACTAGAGACACTAGAGGGGGTGATTCTAAGTCAATCCAATACCAATTTTATTTTTCACAAGCAATTAATCAAATATAAATAACAAAATAAGAAATTAGTGCAGCAAATATAAAGGAGATAGAGAGAGAGGAATCAAACACCGATTTTAACGTGGTTCGGCACTAAGCCTACGTCCATGCCTCAAACACCAAGCTCAAGGATTTCCAAATATAATAAGATGATCCCTTTGACCCCTTTGATTGGTAGAGATCAAACTTTACACCAAGAAACTTAAGTTTGACCAACTCCAAGTTCTACAAGAAGGTTACCAAAACCTTAGCTTCTAAGGATAAGCAAATGAGTGGAGTACAAGAGTATGTGCTTTAACAAGCTGATTGTACAACAAATAAGCTTCACTAATAGCTCTTCAACTGTTAATCACTAATCAATGCTCTTTGAGAGGTTGTTGAGAGAGTATTTTCTTTTGGAGGATTGAATGCTCTTAAGTAGTAAGAGTAAATGCACTACCTAGAGTTCAAATAAAAAGGGAAGAGGCAATAAATAGCATTCATCCAAGAACTAGTCGTTTTCCTCCTATCCAATCACAATCTAAGTGGTTGGAAGCATTAAATGCAGCAGATATGAAAAATTCACGAATACTATTCGAATGCCTCGATACTCGGTCGAACGGACTAACCTTTAAAATTAAAAATCAATGACACCCGTTTGAACGGACTAAGGTACTGTTCAAACGATCTCGATGAAAGTTCCAAATTTCATTCTAACGGTTAATTCCTCCAAATCACAGCCCCTATCCTGTTCAATCAGGGACGCCCGTTTGAACGGCTATGCTAATTTTTGAATAAAAATGAATTTTAAGAAGAATAAGGTAAGAGGCCATTTTTCCAACCTGGAGACAAACAACAATCACTTAGAAAAAGTTATACCAAGTAAAAAGGTCCATGGAAGTGATGTGTATCTCTTAAGGTCAAACTATGGTCATTTTGAGCATTCCTATCTTTTGACAATTGAGAGCTTTACAAATGACCTTAAGACACTCATAATACAAAAGAACAATAAAGTACATTGTCTTGAGATGTCTTGAGTCTTCTTAAATTCTCTTTAAGCTAGGCTTTGGCTCAACCTAAGTGCTTGGCTTGTGTCTTACTTGAGTCCTTGATGCATTCATGTAAGTTCCAACAAGTATGAACTTTGCATCACTAGATAAACATATTAGCTCACAAGACATGTTTGTTATCATCAAAACTAGACCTAAAAGGTCATGAGGGAAGCCATAAGGCTAACATATATATAATATAGAAAGAGAGAGGGAGGTTTGGATTTGTTTTTACAGATAGAGGGTTGGATAAGTTATGGAATATAAATGGATTTTTTGCAAAGTGCGTAGGGAAGATCCAGTGAGATGCCTTTTTTTTTTCCTTCCTTTTTTAATTGAAATTGCATCTGCAACATTAAGCCCAATCTAATTTGTTGGGGTAATTCAAAATCTGTTTTATTTGAACTAAAAATATTTTATGTAATTTGAGAATGTGTGGACATTATAAATTTGTGTGTGTTTGCACTTTGCACATATTGAAGTAGGTGGGTTAACCAACATTGGGGTTTTGCAATAATTAATATTTCTAAGAACCATGTGTAAATTGCATAGTTTATTAATTCCTTAGCTTTGGAGGCCAAACTCTACTATTCCATAGCGAGACTCTACACTTAGAGGAATGGGATTAAAGTTTCCTTGAACTCTTAATGAGATGTAATGAAGAGGGTTGAAGTTTCATAGGAGCATGATTGGCAATTTTGATGATAGTAATTTGTGGGTTGGTTGTGGGGCTCTATGGGATAGCTATTGACCAATCTACTCTTAAACAAAAAGCATGATCATGTAGTGAAATTCAGAGTTAAAGTAATGAAATTCATAAAAAAAAAAAAAAAAAAAGCAGTGTTCAATACCAGTTCTGTGAAATTCATAAAATAGAAAAATACTGTGAAATTTAATACCAGTGCAGTAAAATTCATAAAAAATGCAGTGAAAAGGGTAAATATGATATTAAAAGATAATAATTTCAACTTATAGGACTCATGCATTAAAAAATGGTGTTTCTACTACCACCCACCAAATTATGTAATTTTTTATTACTATTGTATCCACTTATAAAATTACTATTAAGGCCAATATTGGATAAATAAAAAAATAAAAAAATAAAAATATAATATTACTTCCTACATCCACCTTCTCATTCTCCCGTTCATATCTTTTCCATAAATCCTACTTTCATAAACCATTACACTCTCATAGTCACTTTTTAAGAACTATAACAAAAAAAGTGTATGTTAATCAATGCACAATAGTTATACATGTGAGAGGATTCCAACAATGAAAAGGTCTATTTTTTCAAGTATGATTTACATTTTTAAAACTTTTTTAATATTCAATTCGTGTTTTTGTTAAGACTTGAAATATTGAACATTAGTCAATGTTCAATAGGACTAAATGAATATCTCTCTCTTTTCAGTCATCTTAATTGAACGTATAGATATGTTCAACAGGTTGGTTATCGAACATTATAGGATGTTCGATCATTAGGATATATTTAGCACTAGTTAGCTAAATATATTAGAATATTTAACACACCAAGTTTGAACTTTCCCATGTTCGTATTTCACAAACCATTATATTCTCATAATCACTTTCTTAAAACTCTAACAAAAGAAGGTATGGTATTTTTTGAGTAATGGACAATAATTTTGTCGTGTAGGATGATTATAACAATGAAAATGTGCATTTTTTCAAATATAATGTATATATTTTTTATTTTTTCTTTTTGTTTTTTTGTTTTGTTTTGTTTTTTTATCTTTAACTCATGATGTGTTCGCACCTATAATACCAAACACCAATCAATGTTCAAATAAGATTAATTGAATATCTTACAATGTTTAGTCCTTCTTACCGAACTTATAGACAAATTCAACATGTGGTATTAAACATTGCAATAAATTCAACTAGTTGAACATTGTAGAGATTTGTGCTTTTTTTTTCTTTTTTTTTTTTTCTGTATTACGTGGGTGTAAAATGAAATATATGCATATTTTTGGATCAATTGAGTTTGAGTTGTTTAGGGTATTAATGGGCGTAGGTAGTAGGAAATATTTTCTTAAATTTTAGTGGTGAGTGTAAGTAGCAAGTGAGTGTCACTAGCAATCTATGTGGGTGGTAATAGAGTCACCCATTAAAAAAAAAAAAAAAAGATAATTGGCCTAAAGTCCTATTTTAAAAGTATTTATTGGCTAAAGTCCACCCAAATATTTTTTATTTGAAAAAGTCCCAATTAGATAAATTTTAATTCCTAAGGTCCTATTTGTCTAAAATACAATTTTTTTGGGGATGGAATTGCCCTCATTCTCTACTGTCTCTCCCGACACTGACCCCCATCTCCCCGTCACCAGCATGAATTAAAGCTACACACTACTCCATACGAATTAAAGCTACACAAAGATCGATGGAGCAAATTAATGGGAGTGGATCAAGATTTAAGAAAAGCAGACCACTACACTCTGCATCACGTCCTTGAATTCAAAAAAATCAACACCACTTCCGTGATTGCAGTCGACGAATTAAGATGAAAAATCATTTCAACGCTCTCCAACACAAATTAAACACCAAATTAAGGCGAAACTGTGGCTAGAGTTTCTACACGAGACTCAATCACGCACTGACCAAAGTTCCTACACGAGACAATGGCTGGTTTTTCTACTACAGATCCGGCGAAACGGTGGCCGGAGTTCTTACACGAGACGCAGTCACACATTGACTACATGAGACAGTGGCTAGTTTTTCTACTACAGATTCGGCTAAATAATAGCTGGAGTTCCTACACGAGATGCAGTCACTCACTGATCGAAGTTCCTACATGAGACAGTGCTCACCGCCGAAGATTTGTAACTGGTCAAAGGGTCCGTGGAACTCGTCGAAGAGGCTCACCGCCGAAGACAATGGAAGTTGCTCACCACCGGAGATGCTTATCGCGCCAAATACCTCTGTCTCACCTCTTTCTTCTCTCTATGTATTCCTCTCTTTCTTCTGTGTCTCTTTTTTCTCTGCTACACATTTCTCTCTCTCTCTATCTTTCTCTCTCTCCTGTACACAAATATTGAAATGTCATGAGGTGTGCAATTTTTGTTGGTTTCTGTTTGCTAAGAAAATGTAAGAAAAACAAAAGTTTTTTTAATTAATTTTTTGTTTGATTGATTGGAAAATATAAGAAAAAGAAAGAATTTTTTTTTTTGGGACTTAGTGACCTGCGTTTTCTGGCGTAGTGACATGCGTTTCCGGCATAGGAAACTACGGGGTGTGACGTAGTGAACCCTGGGGTTGGGAGTGTAGGTGGCGTTGAAGGTTGTTAGGAAGTGGGGTATTTTTGTCTAATTCATGCCAAAAGGATTTTTGGAAAGAAAAATATTTTGAGAGAACTTTTGGCATGAAAATATTCTAAATGGGGACTTTTAGCCAAATTCCCCTAAAAAAAAAGCCTAAATAGAACTTTTGACCAACAAAATCTCATAGTAGGACTTTTATACAAGATCGTAGTAAAACAGTCCTGATCTAGTTACCATTTTCCTATATATCTTATGTAAGCATGAAACTAATAAATAATTGTGGGATACATATTTTGAAAAATTAACAGTCGGATTAGATATTATTTTTATGGATGTCACGCATACCAAAAATCACGGTGATCGAATGTAAACATTTCAAATATAGACCGGAAAAATTGTAACCGCTGAAAACTGACAGTTTTTCTTAAAGATATTTATGAGAAATCGATCGTTAGATCACTGTAATTTTTGGCATGAATGACATACATAGGCATAGTATCTAATACTTTTTTTATACTTGCTAAAGTTATATAAACATATGTTGACCGGATCATTTCGGACTTAAGGGAGTTATGTATTGCTTATGCTGACCTGGTTAGATCTTAATATCTTATAGTATATTTACCAAACTGTCCAAGCTGGTGGGTAACTTTGTCAAGAAAGGAATCCAAGACACTGTTTGTTAAAACTTAAAACGGTCAGAGCTGACAATCTATCCGATTAAAATTCCTTAGATCAGCACCGAGATAAAATTTTTGAAATGACTCAAATATCCTCATACCACCAAAGTTTAGTCCACCTTAACGAACTCAAACCTCTGTCATTTGTCTAAAACCGCAGTCCTCTTTTGTCCATTCAAAAAAGCACCTTCCCTTTTCTCTCTCTGTCCATGCCACCATGGTTTTCCCAGAGAAAGTAGAGGGAGAAAGTTAGAGAGAGACAGTGAAAAATGGAGGCACACAGCACCAGAGCAGAGGCGGAGCGGTGGCTTACAATAGCCGAGAAGCTTCTCACGGCACGTGATCTTGTGGGGAGCAAGACATTCGCGATCCGAGCACGAGAGTCCGACCCGAAACTCGATTCCGCCGACCAGATCCTCGCCGTCACCGACACGTTACTCTCCGGCGAGACCCGGATCAACAACCAGCACGACTGGTACGCTGTACTCCAACTCGTTCGCCAGACTCAGGACTCTGAACTCATCGCAACCCAGTACCGACGCCTCGCCCTGCTGTTGAACCCTCAGAAGAACAAGCTTCCCTTCGCTGACCATGCCTTCAAGCTCGTGATAGACGCTTGGTCCGTGTTATCGAACCCGTCGAAGAAGTCGTTGTACGATAACGAGCTGAGTCTGCACTCGAAACTCGACTCCGCCGGGTCGACTCAGAAGCAACAACAACCCGTCAGAAAAAGCCTTAGGAGCAAGGACAAGAGAGTGACGGAAGAGCAGGATGACAGACCGAGTTTTCCAGGTTATCCAAATTCGGATGAGTCGACTCAGGGGAGTTTCTGGACGGCGTGTCCTTACTGTTATAATCTCTACGAGTACCCTAGGATTTACGAAGAGTGTACGCTTCGGTGTCAGAATTGTGAGAGGGCATTTCAAGCGGTGATGATACCGTCGCCGCCGGTAGTTGATTCAGGGAAAGATTCTTACTTTTGTTGTTGGGGATTTTTCCCTTTAGGGTTTTCGGTGACCGATTGGGGGAATGCTAAAAATACAAGCGGGTCTCATAATTGGGTACCGTTTTCGCCAATGTTTACTTGTCCTTCTTCCCAACAACCTCTTCGGAATGTTCCCGAAGTAAATCGGGGTGTGCCTTTAAGAGAATCGGGACCGAAGAATGTGAATTTTTCGAATAAACCGAAGAAGCCTAAGGCGGTTATTATAGATGAGGACGACGATGTTCTAATGGAAGTTTCTGATCCAAGTGAGGATTCTGATGATGATTGGGGCAGTAATAATAAGAAGAAGAAAGCTAAGAATACGAAGGGGAAAGGTTTTGCGGTTAAAAATACGAAGAAATTTCAAGGAGAGAGAGTAAAGAAGGTGAGTCAGAATGTTAAAGGAGGTGGTGCTGAGAATTTTGAAGGTGAGTCTGAAATGCAAGAGGGTAAGGGGGCGGCGAATGCATCATCAATAGGCGAGATTAGTAAGAATGGGGTCACTAGTAATTCGAAGAAGCAAACGGGAAAAGGCGTGAAAGAGTTGGGAAAGTTGGATTTGAATGTGGAGTTTAGTAATGAGGTGGAAGAGCATGCCCCGGGAATGAGTGAAGGGAATGGGACAGGGAATGGGGAGGAGGATAACATTGAAGGGATTGGGTTTTTTGAGGGTCTTGATGAATTTCTGAGTAGTCTGCCGATTCTTTCGGTTGTGGGGGATGACAAGGTTAAGGCTTCTTAGTGAAGTAAGACTCTTCCTGTTGTAGTAGTTGTAGTTGTTATTGTATGCTTGTAGTATTTAATGATGTAGAGAACCTGGGCATTTTCATTTAATGGTTTTCCACTAAGTTAATATCTATTGTACAATTCGCAGCAATGTGCTTCTATCCATCTCTTTTGGGTGTTTTAATGGTTTATTTTCTTGTTAACCCTATTGTACAGATGTTACTTAACCTGGTGACATGGTGAGATTGGTACATTCTGTGATTTTTGATTATGAGGCTGATATGATTTTTTTTTCTTTTTCTTTTAAAACAGAATTCACTTCCATGAATTTAAGGCTGCATTATTAGTTTCATACTAGGAATCTAGGATACGACTAAAGGCATGAGAATGCAGCTAAGTAGTTTAGAATGTGCTTATAACCATTAAGGGATGATGCCTTTCTATGCCCACCAGAGCTTAGTATGGAGTCTGCTTGGTGATGTTGGTTCCTTAAAAGAGTAGGTGCCATCTGTTTTTCAATAGAAATTAAAATTTCTACCTCAGAGGCTTTCGGAGACGTATTTCCTAGAAAAAAAGATAATCTTTTGGACAATATAGTCACTGTATTTATTCTGATAGACCAAGTAGTTCCAAAGTTTAGTGTTTTGCTCTAGTTGGAAATTGCTAGAGAAAGAGGAGGATGGGTTGCTTTGGGAAGAAATGTACACTAAAGAGGCCTTTAAAAATCAAACTGTTTGGCATATGGAATCATTCTTTTGTGAAAATGCTTCCAAAAACATTCTAACGCTTCCAAAGACATCCTTAATTTCATGTTCTGAACACCCCTAAACTCCCTAGACACCGATGCCCAAAAAGAACTCAAAAAACAAACCCAATCCCACAAACCAACAAAATCTTTCTTTGATGCCTTATGTGATGATCCATCATTGCCTATTTTTAGTCCATGCAAAATAATTTGGAAAGCTAAAGTGCCTTTAAAAGTTCAGATATTTGCTTGGGTTGTGGCTCATCGGAAGATTTCTACCAACGAGGTGGTGCAAAAAAGGAATCCTGGTATATTTATTTCTCCCCAATGGTGTGTTCTGTGTAGGGATGATAGTGAGACCATTGATCATTTATTCTTGCATTGTCCTTTGGCAATGGCCTTGTGGCAAAGATTGTTTAAGCCCTTGGACATGTGTTGGGTGGCCTCAAAATCGTCCTCTGCAATGTTGGATATTGAGTTTCGTGTTTTTGGATTTTCCAAGAGAGCCATGGTTCTTTGGAGATGTATTGTTTTGGCAATTTTTTGGGTGCTTTTGCTTGACAGGAATGCTCGTATATTCGAAGATAAGTGTGATAGTTTTGTTGGTTTGTGGGATCGGGTTTGTTTTTTGAGTTCTTTTTGGGCGTCGGTGTCTAGGGAGTTTAGAGGTGTTTCTTTGTTTGTTATTTTGAATAATTGGGTGGAGGTGTGCGAGTAGGGGTTTTGTTTTGTTTGGTTGAATTGTAGTTTTTTTGTTGTTCTTTTTCACTTCTTTTTCCTTTGTATTGTAGGACATCATGTCCTCTTCTACTTTTAATAATATTTTGTTGATTATCAAAAAAAAAAAAAAAAATTGCTTTCCAACGTATTTTGTTCCAAATCTCACAAAAGTGAAAAACTTAAAAATAAAAAGGTTCACTTAACATCTATTGTTTAGTTTAAACATCTCTAAGCCTCCTCATCCTTTTGAAGAAACTTCTTGTGGATGCTGACCTTGATTTGGGAAGAGGCTGTGGCAATGGAGAAGATCAAGCTGGATTATACAGGAGTTATGAAAGTGTAAGAGAATATATGATTATCCGTTTTTTCTTTCTTTTTACATGGTTTGCTTTCCTATATGATTTTTCTTGCACTTATATTTGTTTTCGAGTCTAAAGATGCTTTCAACTGCTATTTTATATATGTTTAATGGCTGAGGATTCGCATTTTTTTTTCATACTTGGGCAATACTTGAATGCTTAGATAAAATCTTTTATTTCTGGCATTTTGTGTGAGAAATTCACAGTTTCTTTCTTGATTTCTATCTCTCTATCCTCTTTTTCCTAGTTTTATATATTCTTCTCATTCTCTTTGATTTAACGGAGGAGAACGCATTAGCTCTCCCGTTTTTTTTTGGTTTTTGTTTTCTTTCCGTTTTCTTTATTTTGCTAGATCATATAAGGTAGATCTAACCCTAATTTTTTTAATGGTTGGAATTTGTTTTCATGGTTCCTATTGTTGATCTAATATTTTAGTTATTTGTTGAAAATTATATTGCATGGCTGTTTAACCTTTCTTAATGTTTTCCTTTGGCTTTTTGTATTTTCAAAAGACAAAAGACAGTATTCATAGTTTCATGGTATTGCGAATCTATGGGTGAGCCCTTGGGGCTTCCCAAGTTGGTTGTTCTGGTTATATATTACATGCATTTTCTCATGAAAACATGCTGCTCTGTGCTGGATTAGATGTGCAGTCGTATATTATCTTTTTTCTTACCTTACAATTTAATTTATTAATGTGACCCCTGCTCCCTCTTGATGAGCACAAAAAAAAAAAAAAAAAAAATTGCAAAAAGGGAAAATGTCAATGAAATATCTCTGTTGTTCTCATGCATTGGTGGGCTTTTATATTCATTTGACCTGTTATAGGGGCTTAATAAACCTATTATCAGCAAGCAACTAGAAAACCAATTAAGTTGTTTTAGATCTTCTTGTTCAGATATCCAATAAGGATGATAATTCCTTTACAGATTACGCAAAGGGTGTGGCGGTTCTGCAGTTGGGGTAAACAACACCAAGAAAACATAATAAGACAGGAAAAAAAATAAAAATAAAAAATAACTGCATTTCTTGCTTTCTCCTTACAGTTCTCCAAAATCTTATTGTCTGCTATTGGGTGCTCTGTTTGACTTGACAGGGTTAGATGACTTGGTGAAGGTGCCCCATGGATCTTCAATGCTAGAGGTCAGATGCATAGAAGCCCTACTTTATTAAGATAATATCTTTGAGGGCATGGAGTAGGACTTAAAGAAAAATGGTAATGTTAGCTCATTGAGATTGGTAAGTCATCCAACAATCTCCTTTATGGATTTGTCTTAGTACATTTATCTCCAAATTCATTACTACTATCAACTTTCATTGTTTTTATTGAATTATTTGCTCTTGCTCTGGATATTTCTGGTGTAACTGGGTTTTTGTCATTACTACTGTTATGCTAGTTTACACTAACCGGTAGCTATATCCTGTTCTTTTGTGAAAACAGACTTGTTTGAACAGAAGTTGGCTGATGAGCCATATCGAAGCTCCTTAAATGTTTGTAGATTTGTGCAGTGAGCCAACTGTAAGCCAACTCAAGATGAGGCTGCTGCTGCTGAATATATTCAGCAAACTTCTCTACTTTGAGTAATTCTTTTTTCTAACATTTTTATTTTATTTTATATTATTCGTCTTTCTTTATTGATTTTTACTCTGTTCCTTCAAGAGTTAACGTTTGACTTCTTGTGTATATCCAAAGAGTGAAGACATTACCCTAACAGTAGAAACAAGTTTGAACTCTTGAGAGTTTTTAATTATCAAAATATTGTTGTCTAGCGTGAGTGTGAGTATCAATCATTTTTTTGCTATATTTTCCACAATATATATGGACTCTAATGGCTAATCTCATAGGCTGTAGTTTAATGAACTTTCATAGGCTAATAAATACAATGCTTCTTATATATTTGCTAATTTAGAATAGGTGGAATCTCTCTTCTTCTAGGTTTTGTGTCATCTTGTATGTTGATCCCTTCATCATCTTTTCTGTCATGGGAAGCATTCGTGTGACATGAAAGAGTATTTCAATGACTTTTTTTTTTTTTTTTTTTTCCCTTTTTTAACTGATTATCATAGTTTATAAGTTGTTTAGTGAGCAATGATACCCTTTTCTTCAGCATAGAGAATGGAAGATAATGATTTTGACCTTGAGTTTGAGCATGGGTTATCAAGTTGGACAAGTGGTGTATCAAGTATGCACAAAAGTATGAAATCCCTACTGAATGGCTGCATTTAGGCATGAAATTGAGCTTTTAAGCTTCTATAAGTGCTCTTATCTTTTGGCCTAATAACTCTATAAGCTCCTCATTTTACATGTGATGATCTAAACTTCATATGATAATGTCTAGACCATACCCACCAGAATGAGTGCGGAGAATGTGAAGGTGAATTGAAAATAAGCTGCAAAACATAACTGGAAGTGTATAAGCAGGAAGAAAATAAGAATTAGATAGCAAAGCAAATAAAGGGCATTAGAAGAACCTTATAAGAAGCGGATAATGTAGCATGAGATACATGGTAGAACCCTAATAGGGAATGATGTCAAATCCCACTAGAATATTTTTCTTTTAGCAGCTCGCATTGATCTGGTGGACCCAATTCCACAAAAATATGAATTAAGCTTTCTAATAATAATAATTACGACCTTTTGAGAACATTAAAATGTATGATTTCTAAATTGTGAAGGTGAGATTGTAAAATTTATGATATGAGAACTTTAGCAAATCAAGAATTATTGTGCATAGAGCACACTTCAAAGCATGATTAGTTAACCCTTTTGAAACCTTGTACTTTAATTTTTCACATTGAATTCTCAATGTGACCTAGAGGTGGCATGGGGGGAGGGGTGCTTATTTATTAGGTACAATTTAATTTCCTAAACATTGTCACAAATTCCATCTATAATTCATCACATGAGATCACTTGTAGTAATAAAGAATCATTCTACTTTCCTGTTGATTTACAAATTGTTGTGTGTCACCGGCACCTCCCACTATTTTGTTTTTCTTCACATGATAGTATGATACCAATCCTTACACTCGCATTTGTAACTTTTCATTGCACACCATATTTTCTGGTGTAGTCATAATAATAATAATAGTGAAAAGAGAATTACTTGTTAAAGTTTAGACCCAATTGGAACCAAAATCACAATGTTCCTTGTATCTTCTTCAGTTAAAGTTTAAACAAAAACACAAATTTCTCCATGAATCTGTGTAAATATTTACTTCAATTAAAACCAAGTGTTTCAAGACAAATATCAATTTGTATGTGCAGATTGTGCTGCCATGTTTGATCCCACACATACCAACCTTTATCACTGTCATTTTCCTTAAGCTCAACAATTGGCCTCCCTGCAGTAACACTAATTACCATAGCCTACCCAACAATCACTTATCACTTGCGACCTATTCACTTGCCACACCCATAATCACCTTGTAATCAATGAGGTGACCCCAACAATGCTCTGCCTTTAGAAGAGATGATGTGTAGGCTTGGATTAAGTGGTTTTGGGAGCACAATGGAGAGAGGGATTGCATCTTTTTGACCCAAAGAGAGAAGTGTAGAAAGAGGCTGCATTTGGTTGAGGCATAGCACCAGCAACAACTAAGTCATCATTTATCCTATTCTTTGGTATGAAAATCTATCCCTCTCAATTATGGATAAACTTCTTTTCCCTTGCATACAAGTGTAGAAATTTAAGAGAAGCATGCGCGCACATATGTATCCATGTATAAGGAGTACCTAATTGCAAAGCCAAAGAAGGTGCTGGTGTAAAGATGCCCGGATATTAAATTGCCTTTACAAGGTGCTGGTGTACCTTATTTCAAATACTACTAGCTATGAAGCACAGGTGGCCCTTAACCCTGGAATTACCAGATTCATTGAATGATGAAAGCCCTTTCTGTTTTTGCAATTGAGGTGGAGAGAAAGGGACGTATGTCGGTGGTGAAGTTGTAAAGAGAAAGAGGTGGGATGGTGGTGATGTAGCAAAACAAGATTAGTGTACTGGAATTAGATTCTTTTGTATTATTTCATTTCACCTACACTAAGGCCCCGTTTGGATCGGGGGAATCAAATAAGTCGGAATGGAATCCGATTCCATTCCCAAGCTGGTATGGAATGGAATCAGATATTTATTCCATATAAAACGTTTGGATACTGATTGGAATTAGGGGTCGGAATGACTGTCCATTCCATTTCCTGTGTTTGGCAATGACAAGAATGGAATGGAATTTTCTGTAATTTTCCAATTTTACCCCTTTACTCATCTCCAATGCTTTGTTTAAAAAAAAAAAAAACACACAATTTCAGTTTCTTTTCTTTTCTTCCACTTTCTCGGCAACCAAACAGAGTGTGTTGTGTGTGTATACGTCTGTAATTTTGCTTCCAAAAACAAGAAAAAAACTCACGTCAATGGCGGCGAGAGATCGACAGAAGCAGCCAACCACCAAAAACCCACCAAAAACCCTCCTTAAACCCACATCTCACAACCCGACCACCACCGCACCACCACCACAACACGCAGTCGCCATTACCAACCTAATTCTCAAACGCCTCTGGAACCACGACATCGCCCGCATTCGACGGCATGAGAAGGTCGGCGACAACGAGCTGACGACGGCAAGGTTCCGAGGCACAACGACTGTGGCAAGCTGATTGGGGCAACCTGAGAGAGACAGAGACTGTGAAGAAGACCAATGGCGCCGTGAGAGAGAGAGAGAGAGAGAGAGAGAGAGAGTACCTGGGGCTTGGTGAGGATGGATCAATGATCGAAGACGCCGGCGAGCCGCTGCCGACGAGCTGACGGCGACGAGAAACCAAGGATTAGGGGTGTGCGCGGGTCGGTTGGGGGCGGGTGAAGGGTAAAACCGCCAACCAACCCGCCCTTGGCGGGTGGCTAATCCTTCCACCCGCCAACCAACCCGCCTACCTCAATAACCAGCGGGTTGGTTGAATATTTGGCGGGTTCCAACCGGCGGGTTGGGCGGTTGAACCGTTGAAGCATTACTAATTTTTTTAATAAATACCTAAAGTCCCTAAAACCTTTTTAAGAAACAAAGACACTTCAAATTCATATCTAACAATGCAATATTGTGTTCTTTAAAAATTAAACTATAATCCAAGCAATTCTTTCAATAGTAATCACGATTGATCTGTCAATTAGCATAAAGAATATGCATAAAGAATTCAAGACATGATTAACAAACCAAGCCTCCAATTATAACCAAAAGAGAAAAAAGAAAAATTAAAAGATGGAAATTCAAGGTTCAGAGTTTCTCTTACAAGGACATTATGCTCCATCACTGCTGAAGGAATGATTTCGGACCCAAAGTCATTGGATGTAGGATACCTCCACCTCAGAAGCTTTAGTAAAATATCTTTCTTAAATACGTAGACTCCCATCGATGCAATATATGGGGATTTCAAGGCATCTTGCAAAGACAATCCCAAGAGAGTCGTATCTACTTGCTGCAGGGAACCAAGCAAGAACCATTATTAAATAGAAATTATTTAACATATGAGATCATGACAGTCTACATACATAAATGGAAAGGAAGTACTGAGGCAAAAACAGATAATAGAAATTTTGGGGTCTAATGATAGTAGCCTGTTTAAATTAATTTAGAAAGTAGCCATCTTAAATCCAGGCTTTTCTGATATCAATCTGCAGTTAGTTTCTAGTTAAGAGGGTGAAAAATGGAGTAAATTGGTAATTTTTTAGCAGGGAAAAAACTTAGATCATCATCATTGACTAAATGATCTTCATGTTCTCTAAAAGATACTTGCAAGCTCTTCAATAATGGAGGGTATCTTACCATTGCTTTAAAATCAGCACCCTTTGGTTTTTCAGCAAAGTGAATGATTCGGCCTCTGCTGTCTATCTTCATTAATCCATAATCTGATGCGCGGCTGGAAAATAACTACTCAACTTGAGATGAAATCCAAGAAGCATAAGATAAAAGGGAAAAAAAATAATAAATAAAATGAAAACTCATGCTGAATGCGACGCGGTTGAGAGACCAGCATGTCATAATCCTCTTGCAAGCAAAAGACACAAAACTTTATTTTATTTCATGTATAATTGTCTATAGATCTTTTTTAGGGAGAGAATTTTTACATTTTAAGCATGAACAATGAATAAGGATGGACGATCAAGGGATAGCAAATATGAGAGCTTTTAGATGACAATGTTTATTTTAATCTCAACAATTTACTCACGGTAAATATGGATGCTTGAAAGATAACAAGTTAACAATAGCAAATACATTAATATTATTCCCTTTATTGCTTGCAAAAACATTAGCTTTTTGTCAATCACCAACCAGACTGTACAAGGATACCTAACAGACTTAGTTACCATCGTAGAAGTTAGAGGCTTCTTATTTGCCAGGACAATGCAACAACCCAAATCAACCACTTGGTTTAGCACTCCAATAGTCTCGGAACTGGCAGAGCAATCGACAAAGGCCAACCCTGTTACACGAAATAACAAAATAAGGTCGCATCGGAATGACCTGATACTGAAATCATGAACATTAAGCTTCACAAATTACATAGAGCTAATATATGACCACAAGCAGGATAAATAACTGCCAAATTTTCAGTACAACATTAAAGTAAAGGCAAAGTTTAAAAAACACTAGATTATGGTAATGGAAAGACAACATTAGAGCTGAGACATGCCACAAACCTGTTGATCTACCCAGAAGAGCAGCGATATCTATTGTTTATCATGTATTAAACAGCAATTAATTAAACAAATAATAAAAACTCTAAGATTAGAGCAAAATAAACAATAACTCCTTACAAAAGAAAGAAACATATAAAATAGTAATCTATCCTCATCACTACAGAAGAACAATGGAACTACCAAAACCACTAAGTGTCAGCAGAGAAGAGCCGCGCAACTTGGTCCGGCAAACTTCTATAAAAAAGATATCATCTAACTCCATTGTGAACACATCTGAAGCAACAACTATCCTGAGGCCTAAGGGAGATCGGGGTTGCTGACTCGCTGGGAAGAGGAATGATCGGCGGGGTGAGCTCTGGGATGGCTTCCTTCGAGCAGCCGGCGGGGATGATCGGAGCCTCGGAGGGGATGGTACTGCCGACGGTAAGAGGGATCGGCGGCGGCACAGTCGCGGTGAGCAGGTGATGATCGGGGTTTGAAGCTTCGAGCTCCGTAACGGCGTAAGGTGCGACTGAACTTTACACTGTAAAGTGTAAATCGTAGAAGACTAGCAATATAAAGGGTAAAGGTAAGTAAGGTAAGGGTTTGCTGTTGCTACTTTACTTTAGTACTTTACCCTCCCGCCAATACAAAGGCTTTTTATATGTGTAATATACCATAATAAAAATATAAAAAATATACATTTAAGTAATGGCGGGCGGGTCGGGTTTATATGAAATTTTGAAGTCTTCACCCGCCACCCGACCCCACCCGCAAAATATGATTTCTCTCCACCCGACCCCACCCGCCAGAAAGCTTATATTCGCGGGTGGCGGGTCGGAGTGGGCGGGTTTCGCGGGTCGGGCGGTTTTTTGCACACCCCTACCAAGGATTAATGGCGGGTTTGAAGGGTTGAGGGTTGAGGGTTTGAAGGGTTGAGGGGTCTTTTTTTCATTTCGCCCAAGAGGCAGGAATCCCATTACCACACCCCCCCGCGTTAATCCAATTCCACCCTTCAGCCGGAATACATTCCGCCCCATTCCATCCCCTTCATTCCATTCCGCCACAATTAAACTATCCAAACACACTGATTTGGATTGCAACTCCATTCCCGCCCCTGCTTCCCCCGATCCAAACGGGGCCTAAGGGTATGTTGGACTTTTAACTTTTTAGTAAACTACAAACTGTAATTAGTATCTGAAAATATTTAGTTGTTTCTGTCATCAGATTCCATTATTTTCATTGACAGCAGCTTGACAGAAGAGGGAATCTGTTACTGACAACAGAAGTAGAAGGGAATCTGGTGTAATTTCAGGAACAAGAGGGGATGTCTTTGTAATTAAGCCAACCTCATGGGAGGTTAGAGTAACTTGACGAAATATTTTTTATTGAAACAACTAGATTGGTGTTTAACGATGTCATCTCTTTTCAATTTTGAGTTAAATCAATTCTTATAGTTGTTTCATTGCTTTTGTCTAATTTAATCGATTGTTAGAGTTGCTCTCTTGATGGGAAAGTGTTTTTAATGTCTGACCACACAAATTTACTACTCACGGATTTGGTTTTGATTGGTTTGTGTCTTTTCCTAAGCATGAATGCATGAAATCAGTTTTTGTTCTATTCTATGTTTTCTCTTGAAGGTTCTCTATGAGTAGGAATGGGGAAAGAGTTTAAGTTTCATCTTGTAGCTTGGACAGTAGTGTGTTCTCCAAAAGAGGTGGGCATCTTGAGTCTTTGACCTCTATTGGTGATGAAGTAAGCCTTGTTGGGCTAATGGTTTTGGAAATTTGAGATGGACAGAGAGAGTTTGTGAAAAGGGTGGTTGCATGGAAGTATGGTACGAAGAGGGGGAGTGGAGCACAAAGGTTGTGAAGGGTAGCTGTTGAGTGGGCCTATGGAAAGCAATTATGAAGAATTTTGAAGCTTTTGAGGAGATCAAATACAATGTAGATGAGGGTGGCTGAGTGAGATTTTGGAAGGATCTTTGGTGTGGGGAAGCGATTCTTAATGAGGCTTTCCTAGATTTATTTGAGATTGCTATGGATAAGGATGTATGTAAGAAAGATTAGTTACTATAGGATCAGGAGATTTTTTTTAGTTTTTTTTAGTTTTTTTGGAATGTAGCTTTCATCGATTGGGAATTGGATAGAGTTTTTAAATTTTTTTGAAATGACTTATGCTGCCTAAGTGAATAGAGGGACGAAAGACAGGATCATTTGGAGTAGTAGTGGCGCAGCAGCATGTTCTTTGTCAAATCTTTATATGATAGCTTAACAAGAAGGGAGGGTTTGGAATTTCCTTCCAAGCAGATTTGGAATGAAATTATGCCATCCAAGGTCAGTTTCGTCATATGGACAATAGCTTGGAATAAGAGTTTGATCATTGAGCCTGGAGAAGTTTTGTGTTACCTAATTGGCGTGTAATGTGCAAGGAGAAGGAAGAATCAGTGTATCATCTTCTCCTTCATTGCAAGTTGGTTTCAGAGTTGTGGTTCATGTTCTTTGCAATTTTTGGGGTCTACTGGGTGTTACCAGCTTCAACCCTTAGTCTTTTGAAAAGCTAGGGGATTAGGTTGTTTAATAAGGAGATGCTTTTGATATGGGAGTTGACACCTCAGGCAGTCTTTTGGACTATTTGGAAAGAAAAAAACAATAGAATTTTTGAAGAGTTGTCCATTGCTAAACTCAAATTTAGATTACTCAGCTTTCTTTTTTCTTTGAAAGGCATGACTAGTTTTGATGATCGAGTTTTCTTTCATATTTTTGTGAGCTCACTATCCTTGTAACCTATGGCTAGCTCTTTTTGTATATCTCTCGTTTATAGAGGTTGTTTGCCTTTCTTTTTACTAAATGCAACTTTGTTTTTTAAAAAAAAACTAATGTTTCTCTTTTAAGGTGGGAAATTAATCGATTATAGTGTTGTGATCAGGGTTTTAAGTATCGGGTAATGAACCCGTAATGGTAACGGTAAAGGTGTAACGGGTTTTGAGTGTATGAGGTGATACGTAACGAGTATTGGGCGCTAGGGTTGTGAATTTTTTTTTTATTTTTGTACACCAACCCCAAAAGCAGTAATACACATATCTTTACCCTATACTAATGTATATTAATGCTTTCTTTCAAAGAGTTTTAGTGAATTTATTTCAAGTTTTCACCATTAGTTCACCACTCAATTAAAATTAATTGAGTGATGAACTAGAACTCTTTGAATATAAATAAACGTGTTAAAAATTCATGTACACCCGAAATTTATAATTATTTTGAAAAATATTTTTGTAAAATATTTTTATAATATATTATAAGTTATAAGTTACTAGCTTGCAAGTTAAAAAGTTTTAAAATAAAAACAAAAAATTTGTTTGAATTGTATTATAATTTTTAAAATGTTTTTAAATTTTTTATTTACTCTTTTAAGAATTAAATTTTTGGCTCATATTTTTTTAATTAAAATTAATTTTCGGCATTTTAGTTTAATTTGCTTTGAAATATTTATAACTATTTAAAAAAGCAAAACGAAATAAGCAATTTTAATTTTATAAAAAAAATTATAAAAGTAATAAATTTGTAATATTTAATTAGAAGTTAACTTAATTACATAAGTCAATTAACCATTGGTTAATATTAAATAGTCAAACTTATATAAAAAAAATATGATTGCAGATATATATATATAGTAATGTCTCGAGTTTCTCGAGTGTTCTCGACTAGTAGGGTGTGTGTATATATATATATATATCGATTGCTTCCCTTACGGGACGGCAATGGCAGCGGCGGTGGAGTCTTCACTGGTGACTACACAGGTAAGTCCTCTCACTTGAACTCACAGCATGCTTTTTCTTCTTCTCTCATTTTTATCTTCTGATTTCTTCTTCTTTTTCTCTCAGTCCAACACTTGAGGGACTAAAATCATGATTCATGAGACTTTATAATTTATTTGAAAGAAAAGCAAAGTAGTGTACTGATTGTTAGGATTCTCTGCTTGCAGCGGAGAGCTATGGGTTTTCTTTGATTCACGTGGGTGTAACGGGAATCGGGGTGTAACGGCCTTTTCACACCTTTATGCACCGTATCGGGCTGATACGCTGTGAATTGCTTTACGCATATAGTATCAGGGTGTAAAGCATACAGGAGCCTCTAAAATCCCATATGTATCTAGGATCGGGGGATACTTAAAACTATGGTTATGATCTTAGTGTGAAGAAACTTCATATAAAGTGTGATGCTTCATTTCTAGGTCGTATATCTTAACCTTTTTCCTTTCTTCCTTTACTGAAGAAAATTTTCTTCCAAATCATTCATGCAAAATATTTTTCTTCAACATGGTATGTACTATAGTTGTCAGACTTGGATTGGACATCCACCTGAGCAAGGGGATGGGTCACCAAGTCATTGGTCCAACTGCTGGTCAACTGGCTGGACTAGATAATTAAATGTAGTTTACCAAAAAAAAAAAAGATAATTAAATGTAGGTATTTTAGATTTTTCTCAAGTACAGTGAATGGCAAGATATAAATAAGGGCATTAAGTACACTGGTGGTCAATGTCATGCCTTTCATAGTACAGATCCTTGTTTCAAACATTTGAGCGGCCTTAAATCTAATAATTTTTTTGACAATCAAAACAAAACCTCCATTGAGCTATGTGTAAGTTGTGCTGATTTTCACTGAGGTAGGACCATGTTGTACTGAATCAGAGTTTAATGAGGTAGCAGTCCAACTAGAGAGGCCCGAATCACTGGTTCGACCTGCTAGGGAGCCCAGTCCAGTTCTGATTACTGTGGTATGGAGTGACAAAGATATTGATGCTGTAATCTTATTCCTAAGAACCATTATATGATGTGTCCTATTTATTTTTGGATTGTGTACTCCACTTTTTTTTGTTTTTTCCCATACATCCTTTAAAATATTACCTTAGTCAACTTTTTAATACTCAATTGATTCCTGCTTCAGATTCTTATGGGGAATTTTGTATGGTGCTCAACACTAACAGATTTTGTTGGTTGTTAATCTGAATTATGTTAACCTTACACTTCTATCTTTGTAATGTTGCAGTTTGATCCATCTCTTTGTCAGCCTGCTTTCTGAAAATGTTTGGCTGCGTAATCAGTGCTAGTTTCTCAGTCCATCAAGCAATGTTTTCCTTAATGATTCTTGCCTTTTCGGTTCTATATTTTGTGTTTTCCTTGATTTTGCTTACTTTTTCACTTAGTCTGTCATGTTGAAGTGGTCTTTTATTCCATTATCAGCGATAGGCTGTGGAAGAATATGAAGCAATAATTATGAGTTTGAATATAATTGTGATTATGTTACCCTTAATTGAAAGAAAGTGGGTCATGATGGAAGGTTATATTACTTCATATTATGAGATTGATTTCGAGGAAGGTTCTGCTCTTGTAATTAATAGTTTTTCTTTCTGCTAATGGATTTCTGGCTTTCTACTAATGGTTATATTAGAGGATCCAGGGTCATTTTCTTTTTGGGTTTTTTAGTCATATGTCCTTCATATTAGAGGTTTGAACTATTAGGTCCAACGAAAAAAGTGCTAACCCGTAAGGTCCCTCACCCAAATTTAAGGACAAAATTACCCTTTAATAAAACAAGACATGCATTCCCAAAAAAATAAAAATAAAAAACATATTCCAAAAATATAGCTACCTAGGCAAGATCCCATGAAAATGGGGATCATACGCTTGCAACGCGCATCTCTATTGTGCCAAAGCATTAGCCGAAGTAAGATAGTCCCATTTGACTTTCATCTCTACTTACTTTTAGGATTCTATTACAAATTGTTATTCCTTACTGAAGATCTATACCTTTACAAGAATAGATTAAAGAAAAGGTTTTCAACACAAATAAGATTTGAAAACGTTTCTTCCCCTTATTCGTTACCTGGTGGATTTATTTGGCTATTGTTTGTCAGCCTCTTTTGGCTTTGGAACATTCATTTACTACATTCTCCTCCCACTGCCATCCTGACAACAGCTGGTTTATGGCACCATGGTAGCTCATGAAGAAGTCAAATCGGAGTTGTCCAAAATCAGATCTCCCGTTTGTGTGAGTTCACTCTTTTTACTTAAATGTAATACATTCAGATTCTTTTTCATATGTATTCATGTGTGCTGGAGTTTGGCGGATGTCGCTGGACTGTATATCAATATTTGGTACTACGGGTGCTAAGAAAAGGTATGATGTTTAACCATGAAACATATGAAGTTCATGTTTTTTTGTTAAATGTATTCATTCAAATTCTTTCATATGTATTCATGTGTGTTTATTCCCGTGTATTTATATGTATGTGTCATTTTGGGAGGACAATCATAAACTTTTTAGTTTAAAAATTTTATCTTTAATGTTTTGAATCAAACGGATTGAATAAATAGACATATATATTTATAGTTTCTTAGCAATTTTACAATCACACCCACAAAATATATATACGAACATATATATATGTTCGTATATGAAAATGACATTTGAAGAAATATATATGTTCATATACCAAAACTCTAAAAAAATGAACCTATATATTTGATCCTGAAATAATACTGAACGTATATTTTCTTTGTATACTAAACTCCATTTGGAGAAGAAACCTGGAATAAAGGAGATAATTTATGAGAAGCGAAATAATATCTCAATAAAAACGTGAATATATGAAATAATTGAAGAAAATAAAATCAAATTTGAAATTGAGATAAAATATGAAAGATTCAAAAAGGAATTAAGGATTAGTAGAAATTACACTTTGCCCCGCCCCCCGGGCGAATTATTGGTTGTTTTTACGTTTAGTTCGAGTCGTTGCATATGGTAGAGGGCAGTTGAGATAATCTTGTTCCTTTATGTTTTTCACATAAATTTTGAACAAATTCATCATCTTGAATGGCACCATTAGATGATGACCGGCATCATTGCAAATGACAGTATAAACTTGAGATGGCAGCACTTGATGAAACCTGAAGGCATATCCTATATCCAGGGGCGGAACTACGTGCAATGCAAGGGGAGCCACGGCCCCACCTGACTTTCTTCAAATCCATGTATCTATATATCTATATATCTATATATATATATATAGTTAAAAAATTCCAAAAATACACCCCCCCCCCCCCCAAAAGATTTCATCCTGGTTCCGCCCCTGCCTATATCCTTGATTGAATCAGTTATCATGATGGCTACAAATTTCTTTAATGGACCCAATCCAGATGATGGATTTATACCATCAATGCTGTATAAAATACATTCTAGATTTTCCAATTTCCATTCGATGTCCATGTGGACTTAAATTGTTTTGTTTTTGACTGCTTTTTATTGCAAAGTTTTAACTTGTGTGATATTTTTTTTTTGGATAATTAACTTGTGTGATATTACAGAAGTGGTGTTGATGCTGTCCCTTCATTTTCTCTCTGTATTTTGCCCAATAGATATGAAATCCATGTAGAGAGAGCTACTGAAACCTGTTTACTCCTGATTTTGTGTGTTTTACCATGCAGGGGGAGGGGTTTCCAAGGACCTTAAAATATTCAATATTTTATTGCTGGCTGAATAAAGTTCAAATAGCTGATCAAAATTTGTTGCATGTGCCTCGATTATGTATGGATCCTGTGGCGCCTGATTTGATAGAAAAGCTAGCACTCTGGAAAGATGTAAGTCATGGTCCCATGGACTGCTGGTCTCACAAAGTTTGCCCTTTTGAGTTAAAATGCAACTTCTCATTGTGGGGGCTGAAAAATTACATACTCAATTGAAGAAAGAGAAGCTTCATTTGCTTGTTGCAGTTCATTTCCCTTTTTCATTTTTTTGTCAAATAAGAGTTATCCTGCGGAGATTTAGGTCTAGACCAATATCCTCGTGATGCATCCGACAAGTGAGGGGGAAGACTCAAACTCGCCATCTGCACTGTCCTTTGGCTGCTGGTTGAATGATACTATATCATATTAAGAAATAAGAAAAAGGTTTGTTTACGTTTCTCATAAAGGAAGGATGAAGATGATTTCTATCCAACATGCATATGCTTAGAAGTTGATGGAGCCTTTTTCTTTTTGTTGAAGCAGAACGGCTGGGATTTGCATTAGTTAGAGATTTTTGTGTGTGTGTGTGTGTGTGTGTGACTGGGGAGAAGAAAATAATTATTTCAACTGGGCGGTCCAACCAACCAGAACAATCGAGAGGAAATATTTAGTGCCACGAGAAAATTTGTTATATATATATATATAATAATCTTTTTTAACCATGTTCCATTTTTCATTCTATGTCATATTGTCATTCCAATTCCATGATTTATTTTCAAAGAATTACTCATTTAACACGTTCTATATAGTTTATTTTGAAAGCTTTTGAGTCCCTATAGTTTGGATTTGTGATACTTTTCATCATTTTAGCAGTGAACAAATTTACTGTGCAATATTTACCTATATGCCAAATAGGTTATTATTGATTGAATCTTCTTTGACCGTATGTCGGCAACATGATGTAATTTATGGTAAATTTAATAGTTTTTCTACTTGGAAATTATTTATTATGAATTGTGTCTCAAGAGAAATAAATTTGCCAAAAAAAAAGGTATAAATAAAAGATACGAAAATTTATGAGATGATAGAGGATGGTCCATGATATCCCATAAATTTGTATCATTCAAAAACAAATTCGTTCATAACAATTTTCATCAAAGAATCAAACTATTGATAGACAAGGGGGGAAAAACATTACAAATCACAATATAGGGATCAATGTGTTTGAAATAAACTATACCAGTACAAGATATAAATGAGTGCAAGTTGAACCAGTAAAACTATAGGTGAGATGGTAAAACCTCATTCACATCATATCAGAGGCTTTATTCAAAATTTTGGATTCTCCAATTAACAAACGGGTTGTGTTCATGTTTTCAAATTCCAACATAATTGTAATTAGATTTTTTTATTTATTTATATAATGATATTCAATCACCTTTCATTTTTCATTTTTCATTTTCTGCCTTGACATGTCCTACCTGATTTTAATCTTGGAAGGACATGTCAGAATGGAATAAAGACCGGTTAAAATGGAGTGGATATCTTATGTCTGTCCTACTTCTATATAACACTTTCTTGTTTCCTCTTACAAAAGTCCACGTTGAAATTTTAAATATGAATATTTTTTAAGAAGTAGAATTTTTAAGGTAGACTTTAGATTAGATTTGGGTTAGGCTGCCAGAATTTGACCCAACCAAAAACTTTCCCAATTCCCAAACTTGAAACTTGACCCACGCTTGGACCTCGCTCTTTCATGGGTATTGGGTACTTGGAAATTCCTGCCACTATATTAATTCTTGTCACCTTCAGAACTATGCATGCTGGCATATCACAATCCGTTTCCAGCCTATTCAAAAAGAAAATATGCCTATAAATAGGTCATAAAATGTAATTATTAAACTTTTCTCTTTTACCTAAAGTTAATATCTCTGTAGAACATAGTGATTTTCTTCTTTACGTATTATTCCACCGCATTAATTAATATCTCAATTTTAATTCTTTATTATTATTATTATTATAAATAATAATATGAAAACAATGTAAAACAATGAAATCCACTTTCTCTCACATCGCCTAAATAAAAAACTTGCTATAGTTTCATACACCTATATTGGACGCTCCACCTACAAACTTAGAGGCTAGGTAGGCTGCTACGTATAGGATGGATGAGAGAATTAAGTAGCTTCTACAAAAGGGTGCACTTTAATCCATGGATGATTTAATAACAATGAATCGTACATTGACATCAGTATATATGTATTAAGCTAGCTAGGTTTTTTTTATTTTTTATTTTTTATTTTTTATATATAATAAATACAAGACTTAGAAAATTTTCCATGATGGTATCTAAAAATAGCCACTTTTGATCCTATGCCCATTAATTTAATTGCTATTAATTGTTGGGATTGTTTAGAAGCAAGGTCTTGTTTTGGATTAGCTTTTTGATATTTAATAGTGATTCTTTTGGCTTGGGATAGTCTATTATTTTGTTATTAAAGATTCCTCGCGAGCTTTCTAAATGCTCCAAGGAGGGTTATTAATGAAAAATACCATACTCATTGATGAAGTCTAAAAACAGACAGTAGAAATTGATTGAAACCAAGGGTCGAATGATCCACTTGGATGCCTTCTCCTGCTATGATCACCGGTGCGGCGTTAGCCTGTTAAGCTCCGACGGTCAAGTCAATCGATTGAGTTAAACACTATGAAGGAGAAGTAATTTGGGGGGAGAGCACTTACCTCTATCTCCTCGAATTGATCCCTTATGTAATCTTCTTGGTGATCTGATGTTCGTGATAGAGGTCATTTCAACGGTTTAGTAACCTAATCTGTCTTCCTCATTGTCAATCGAATTTAATGTTTGCATGATTAGTCCATGCGGCCATTTAATAACAGCCATACCCAAGTGATCATTGCGTCTTTTACCTACGCCAGGATTTGATGTCAGATGTACGATTGTTTTCGTCATCATGATAAACTAAGATGTCTCCATCAATCATGTTCATGTCAGATTTAATCAGATCGTTTTGGAATAATAATCAAAATGTAGGTCGGGGATATTGATCCCTGATCCGGTAGTTTAGTCCTTACAAACTACAAAGGTATCGCTATCGGATATTGGAACTGTTCTGATGTCTTGTAACGTACCCGATCTGACCAGTTCCGTGACTCGTTACCCGATCAACTTTTTTCGATACGGGTAAGCTTAGTACCTATCAGTTTTCACCCTCTTCAGTTGCCCCCCTACTTGGTAAAACGACAGGTCTAAAAAGTTTTTCCAAGTACTAAGTTTTTCAGTGATCGGGTTTACTGCCCTCGGTATGTTTGGCTCGGGCATGTGATATTATGGAAGGTGAGGCGACCACTTGTCGGTCCCATAAATGGAATGAACTGCTGCCCCTCAGTGGCTTCACAGTGCTCGAGACAACAGGTGTCCATTGAAACGTGTAATAGAGGCGACGGTTGGGGGCTGTAATTATTGCGATGTCGTCATCATTTATCATGACCATCGATTGCGGACACGTGGCGTCCATCGAATGGTTATCCGATCGGAGGGTTTATAAAGGGAATAATTTCCCCTCCCTCTTTATTTCTTCTTCTTCTTTTTCGAATTTTTCATTGGTGAGAACTGTCGTGTTACCCGAGCTATCTCCGCTTGTTTCAGAGCTTTTGGATTGTTTTCTTCGAATTTTTAGCGGATTGAAGGTACGTTTCTCCTTTCCCCTTTGTTTTTTACCGTTTATTTTCCCTTTTTCGCAATTGTCGTGGAAATTTAGAGTTCGTATCCTATTTTTCCGGCCAAATCTTTATTTTTTCCGATTAAATCTTTGAATTTTCAGGCGAGCATTAGTAGCCTTCGCCGGTTTTGTAGTTTCTAGCGTTTTCCATAGTGTAATTAGTCGGGTTCATTTGTAGGAATGGCCGAGCGTGGGGGGTCTCAGAGACCAGGCTCCGCCGATCGTTCTGATGATGAGCCCTGCTCATTGGGGTCTTCGTCTGATACGTTCGAGGTCGACCCGATTAGAACGTTACCTCCTCACTTCCTGTCAAAACCTCCGTTCCCATTCGTTCATATAAACTTGCTTAGATAAGATGAGGAATCCAGGGTTCGAACTAAGTATTTCATTCCTGATTCGGTGAGGATTCGTATACCTGGCCCAAACATTCGTGTTACGGATAACCTGCCCGAGGAGATTTGTTTTTATGAGGAGTCGTTCATCGCCGGGCTCAGATTCCCTATTCAGAGCTTCATTAGAGAAACATTGCACAACTTAGGAATTTGCCCAGCCATGCTTACCCCGAACTCTTAGAGAGTCTTAATTGGGTTCATGATTTTGTGGCGATCTCATCAGTGGGATTTGGAGTTCTCCAACCTGATGTGTTTGTGTTTTGTAAAAGAAAACACCCGGGCCTCTCCGGGTTGGTGGTACATAGGAAACCGTACCAGAAGACCGGGTGTACGCGGTCTTCCATCCTCCATCAAGGAATGGAAAAACAAATACTTTTTTGTCAGCGGAATAGGATGGGAGTTTGGAGAGGGAGAAGAATAAACCTTCCCCATTCCCCGATTATGGTCTCCTCGACCAGGTCTGACGTCGCTTTGTTACCCTTATGCGCATTCTCTGTTCCCATTCATTCTTTACTTTTGACAACTTCTTGATTTATTTTCAGCAAGGAAATCGCCACGGGCTCCTCTTCCTTCTGATTCCCTCATTGAAAAATTTAGGGTGCTTGAGAACACCGTCCGGGAGTGGAGTTATCTTAAATCAAGCTCTACTTATCGGGATCATTTCTTGTGGCACCAAAAGACTCCGAGGACCTGCTCCCCGATCGATCGACCGTATCGACATCTTACGATAGACGGCCAGCCGATCGAAAATTTTCTTCATGAGTCAAGAAATTTTAACATTGGAGAGGGTACCCGAGCGGACGAGAAAAGTGTACTGAAAGAGATTCGAGAGAGACGAGGTAGGAAACGGGCAAAAAGAAGGAAAGAGAACGACACCGAAGAAGGTATCCCGATCACCTTTATTTCATCTCCGGTTTTTTTTTTTTTTTTTTTTTTATCGTTGTTCTTGACTTCTTAGCAGATATGATTGATCTGGACGACGTCCTTGAGGCTAACGACCCTATTGAGGACCCGGCGCCCCTCCGTCAGACACAGGAGGTCGGGGAAGGTAGCCGACCTCGAAAGAAGCATAAAAAACGTCAGCCAGAAAGGGTGCCTGAGGAGTCGGTTCCCGCTGGTGATGTAGGGGTTAGGGAAACCCGAACTACTACCGGAGATTGGTTGGGAACGGGTGAACGTCCACCGACCTCTTTATCAATACCGGGCCTAAATAACAATAATTCATTGCTAGTCGATAATCAGGCCTGCATCAACCTTCTTAATGGGGTGTCATTCGACTATGACCAGACCCTAATGAAAAATATGGTGTTCGAGAACCTTACCGAATACTATGCCACAAATGCTATGAGGGTAATGTTGCTTTTCTCCAAAAATTTAGAAATTTAATTTTTTATTGCCTTGATTTATTCCATCCCTTTTTTTTTGTGCAGAGCGCCATGGCTGGATTCTATGCCATTAATCAGTACAAGGAGGCTTGGAGACTGAAGAATGCTGCTGAGGAGGAGCTCCGGGTTTCCAAGTGCAAGATTGATCTGCTGGAACAGGTCGTGTCTGATGAACAAGCAGCTCGGGCTATGGAGACAGCAATGGCTACGGCAAAGGAGGAATCGTTTTCTCGGAGGGTAGCTGACCTTGAAGCCGAGCTGGCCAAAGCTCGTGATGCGGAAAATGCAGCTCGGGAGGAGGCTGTTGCCCACTATAATGCTTCTGAGGATTTTAGACGGACTCTGATCGGCGAGGCAAAGGGATTCTTGATGTCAGGTTTCCAGCTCGCCCGAGATCTGGTGGCTGAGTTATATCTCCAGGTCGATCTGTCTCTTGTAACCGTTCAAGAGGCCAGAGCTCGAAGATCGGCTCGCAAAGCAGCTCGTCCAGTGGAAACTACTGCCTCTCGTCATGATGATTCAGCGAACCTATTGTCGCCTTGCCGGAGACCATGATGCCTATGCCAAATGAAGCCGAAGAATCTGTTACCCAGACCAGTCGCGACTTAACTATTGATGTCGACTAGTTTTTTTTTTTTTTTTTTTGGCTTTATGTAATCAGGGTTTTTTGGATTTTGGACTTTTAGTAATGATTGATTTCAGGCTTATTTTCTTTCCGTGTCGAATGGTGATTACTTGTGATTTGCTATGTTCTGTTGTGGAGTTATCCTTGCCCCCCAGATCAGGGATAGATCAATCTATTGCCTGATCTGTTTGATTTTAATGTTTAATGTAGATACCTTGGTATCTGAGGCAAAACTCTTTCTATGACTGATCAGGTCAAGAACATTTTATGCCCCCGATCTCCATGATCGGTTTCAATAGAATTTAGTTTTCTATTGGCCCAACTTCCGTTGGGTCTTACTAGAGGTTGTAGATTTATCCGTTTAATGAGAAAATTCTGCAACAGAGTACCCTGATCATAAGTAAAAAAAAAAAAAAAAAAAAAAAAAAAACTGAATGATTAAGACATATAAAATGAGAGCAAAATGTGAAATATGTATGAAGGATCAAAAAGAAAATGTGATCGGGTCACTATGGAAATATTGAACAAAAAGAATACAACTTTAAGTGATCGGGACACTATGGAAATATTGAACAAAAAAAAAATGTGCATTTCTGCTGATTCCATTCCATGCCTTGGTCATGTCGGCTACTGGTAATATTTCTTAAGGTGAGCGGCATTCCATGGTCGTTTCAATTGTTTTCCTTATAGGTCAGTGATCCAATATGTCCCCTGTCGGGTGAAATGCTGAACTTTGTATGGACCTTCCCAATTGGGTTCGAGTTTGTTGGGATTAAGGGCTTTCTTAAGGACAAGGTCTCCAGGTCGGAAATGTTAGCTCTTGACATTCTTATTGTAGGCCCGGGCCATTTGTTGCTTGTATGCCTCTATTCGGGCTCTTGTAGCTTCTCTTTTTTGCTCAAGCATATCCAAATTGAACCGTAGCTCTATGTGGTTCGTAGAGGGGTTAAACATTTCGACCCGATCAGACGGAATGCCGATTTCCACTGGAATTACTGCTTCTGTACCATAAGTTAAACAGATCGGGGTCTCACCAGTCGGGACCCAGCTTGTTGTGTGGTAGGCCCACAGTACAGATGGGAGATCATCAACCCACAGTCTTTTAGATTGATCAAGTCTCTTCTCTAAAGACTGGATGATGGTTCTATTGGTGACCTCGACCTGCCCATTTGCTTGAAGGTGACATGGTGAGGAAAAATTGTTCCGGATTCCTAGCTCTTGGCAAAGATGCCTAAGACCGTTGTTGTTGAACTGGGTTCCGTTGTCAGCGATGAGTGTCATTGGGATACCGAACCGGCAAATGATATTCTCCCAGATAAAACTGCGAATGTTAGTTTCTGTGATATGTGCCAGTGGTCGGGCTTCCACCCATTTCGTGAAATAATCAATGGCGACCACCAGAAATTTTTTCTGATCCCTTGAACGGGGCAGAGGACCAACAATATCAATCCCCCACTAGGCGAACGGCCATGGGCTTGAGATCGGGACAAGTTCAGTAGGCGGTTGATGAGGGATCGAGGCAAACCGTTGACACTTATCGCATTTTTTAACTAGATCGATGGCATCTTTTTCCATGTGAGGCCAGTAGTAGCCTTGTCGGGGAGCCTTCTTGGCAAGGGAACGGGCTCTAGCATGATTGCCACATATGCCCTCGTGAATTTCCCTAAGGATGTACTCAGCTTCATCAGGTCGGGCACATCTGAGGTATGGGCCAAAAAAGGATCGTCGGTAAAGACTTCCATTTTGAATGCGATACCGAGCCGCCTTGCTTCTAATTCTTCTCGATTCTCCCTTGTCTGGCGGGAGTGTCCCTGATTGGATGTAGTTGAATAATGGATCTATCCATGATGGATCGGGTGCTATGCAAAAGATCTGTTTATCCAAGATATCAATGGATGGATGCTCCGCTAGCTTGATGGCCACTAATCTAGGGAGATCGGCTCGGACTGCTGAAGCCAAGTTGGCCAACGCATCAGCATGGCAATTTTTCTTACGAGGTATTTGTTTAATCGAGATATGTGAGAATTTGTCGAAAGCATCTTTTGTCTTGGTCAGGTAGCTCTGCATATTTGGCTCTTTTGCAATGTAGCTTCCATTTACCTGATTAACAACAGTTGGGAGTCACTGAAAACCTGTAGATGCAGAACAGACAAATCGGCAGCCATTTGGAGGCCTGCTAAAAGAGCTTCGTATTCCGCCTCATTGTTAGTTGCTTTAAAGCACAAGCGGAGTGCTAACTTTAGTTTTTCTCCTTCGGGGGATGACAGTACTATTCCTGCACCTGATCCCTTGGAGTTGGATGAACCGTCAACGAACAAGCTCCAGACTGGGGAAGGTGAGTATTGATCTTGTTCCTTCATGGGAGAAGAATGATGAACCTCCGGATCATTTGTTCGGATAACGGCTTCGGAATCGGGGGTGAATTCAGCAATGAAATCGGCCAATACTTGCCCTTTTATTGCCAATCGTGGCCGGTACTCAATGTCAAACTCGCTTAGCTCAACGGCCCATTTCACCATTCTTCCCGATGTCTCTAGGCGATGAAGCACATGTCGTAGTGGCTGATTCGTTAGCACCACCACTGGATGGGCCTGAAAGTATTGTCTGAGTTTGCGGGCGGAGATCACAACAGCAAAGGCCAACTTTTCCAGATAAAGGTATCGACTTTCAGCCCCGATTAACACTTTACTAACATAGTAGATTGGTTTCTGGATCTTCTGATTTTTTCTAATAAGAACCGAGCTGACAACGGTCGGGGAAACGCCTAGATAAAGAAAAAGAGTTTCACCATGACTGGGTTTCGCGAGTAAAGGTGGGGAGCCCAGATATTCTTTCAACTGTTGGAATGATGCTTCGCAGGTCGGTGTCCAGTTGAATTTTTTATTTCCCCGAAGGATGTTGAAGAAGGGGAGGCCTTTCTAGGAAGATTTTGAAATGAACCTATTGAGAGCTGCTATCCTACCTGTTAAACGCTGAACATCTTTGATAGATTTCGGAGAGTCCATGTTCAGAAGTGCTTGGATCTGATCGGGGTTCTCTTCAATCCCCCTCTTTGTGACTAAATAACCGAGGAATTTCCCGGACGAGACTCCGAAGGAGCACTTTGTCGGGTTGAGGCGCATACAGAACTTTTTCATGAGCGCAAATGCCTCAGCAAGGTGCCGAACATGGTCGGGAGCTCTGAGGCTTTTAACAAGCATGTCGTCAATGTAAACTTCCATTGTGGACCCGATCAGTCTTTTGAACATTCTTGTTACCATTCGTTGGTAGGTTGATCCAGCATTTCTCAGCCCGAAGGACATTTTGGTAAAGCATAACATTCCAAATGCGGTAATGAATGCCGTTTTTTCTTGATCGGCTGGATGAAGTAGAATTTGATTATAACCAGAGTAAGCATCCATGAAACTAAGTAGCTCATGACCGGCAGTTGCATCGACCAACTGATCAATTCTGGGGAGAGGAAAACTATCCCTTTGGCAGGCTTTGTTGAGATCTTTGAAGTCAATACATACTCTCCACTTGCTACTTTTTTTCTTGACAACCACGCAGTTGGAGAGCCAGTCCGGGTAAAAGGTTTCCCATACAAAACCAGCCTTTAAAAGTTTTTGAACTTCTTCTTCAATGGCTTTGGCTTTTTCTTCTAAGGCCACACGCTTTTTCTGCCGAACCGGCTTGAAAGATGGGTCGACCTTGAGCTGGTGAGTGGCTATGGATGGATCTATGCCTGGCATGTCCTCGTGCCCCCAAGCGAAGACGTCCCAATTTGCTCTTAAGAAATCCGTCAGTTCGGTCTTAACTTGATCGGGGAGCTGTGATCCAATAAAAACTGTTTTTGAACTATCGGTGGGGTGGACCTGGATCTCCTCCAATCCTTCAACGGGGTTTGAACAAGGACTATTTTCATCCTTGAGATCGTCCATGCCCTGTTCAAACCCGATTAATTGCTATTTGGATGGGTCGGGATCTTGTCCTTCTTGGTTACTTGGAAGGAAGGGTTCTGACAATAAGTTGGTCAGGGGAAGGGGGGTGGAAGGGGCAGTTGTTGCAAGGTTGGGAAGATTGCTTCTTGGGCCGAGGCAATGTTGAAGCACGCCCTGGCAACGACCTGATCAACCTTGGCTTCCCCCGTTCCGTTTGAGGTGGGAAACTTCATAGAGAGATGTAGAGTAGATATGGCGGCTCTAAAGTCGTTCAATGACGCCCTTCCAAGGATCGCGTTGTATGCTGTTGGGCAGTCAATAACGATAAACTGAGCGTCTCGAGTGGATTGTTTGGGGCAGTCACCAATAGTAATTGCGAGATTGACCCAACCAAGGGGGTTTACAGAGGAACCGTTGAACCCGATTAATGGTGTTCGAATTGGCGAGAGATCAGATAGCTTCCTGCCCATTCTCTCATAAGCGGTGACAAAGAGAATGTCAGCCGAACTGCCAGTATCAACTAGTATTTTACAAACTTCGAAGTTAGCAATGACAACCTTAATGACTAAGGCGTCATCATGAGGAAGATGGACACCCTCGAGCTCTTCTTGCGAAAACGTTAGCATGCCATACCAGGGAGGTGTCATGTGAGCTAGGTAGCACATATGATCTTGTGGCGCTGATCGAACACTTCGAGCATAAGCTTTTCTAGCGGATTTACTTTCTCTCGCTAGGGTGAATCCTCCATGGATGGTGTCAATGACCCCGGCTAGTCGTTGGCGCAGGTCGGGTTGCTTTTGGCTTTGATCTTCTGTTGTAGCTTGACCTTTTTCTGCTCATACCTGGTCAATGAACTCCTTTAGGTACCCCTTCTTTATAAGGCTCTCGATTTCGTTCTTCAAGTCAAAACAATCTTCAGTAAGGTGGCCATGATCCCGATGAAATGCACATCATTTGTGTTTGTTTCTTTTATTTGGATCGGATCTCATCTTTTGTGGCCATTTCACAAATGGCTGGCCCTGGACATCATTCAAGACGTGATTGATTGGCATTTTAAAGGGAGTAAAGTTGGTGAACCTTCTGATCGGTGATCTGTCTTTCTTATCTGCGTCGGACTTTTGTTTTTTATCTGATTGCCGTTTGTCCTCTTGATCTTTGTCCTTCCTCTTGTGGCTTGGATCTCCTTTCTTCTTGTAGGATTCAAATGCCTCATCCACCCCGATATACTTTCTTGCTCTTTCGAGCAATTCTGTCAATGTCTTGGGCTCTCTTTTTGCAAAAGAAATCCTAAGATTCTTAGTCCTTAGGCCTTTCATCATAGCCTCAATGGCGACTCCCTCATTCAGTACATCGATTTCTAGCAACGCCGAGCTAAATCTGTGGACGTAAGCCTTTAGGTTCTCGTCCTTCTCTTGATCAAGGTTGAGCAGGTATGTGGCCGGCCTTTTTGGTCGGTGGCTGCTCACAAAATGGGCCACCAGCGTTGTGCTCAGACTATGAAACGAATCAATCGATGAAGGGGCGAGTCTTTGGAACCAGGTCCTAGCAGGACCTTTTAATGTCATTGGGAAGGCCCTACACATGATCGGATCGGATATTCCCCTCAAGTACATGTGGTCCTTGAAGGTAAGAACATGTTTCCTCGCGTCGGTGGTCCCATCATATGAATCTATTGCTGGAAGCTTAAACTTCTCAGGGATAGATTCTTGTAGAATGTGAGAAGTGAACGGGGAGGTGTGAACGACCCTTTCATGATCAGGTCGGGTATTCACATATGGATTGTCCCTCCGTGTATTTGTAGTGATTGGTTTAGTTGTTCCCACTCTAGTTCGTCGGGGTGCCGAAGATCGAGATTCTCGAGATCTTGTGGGGGCATGATTTCCTGCCGGTCGAGGTCCGTGTTCAAGATTTGTTGGCCTTCTACGTGATTGGACCTCTGAACTACTATCCCCACCCTCCATTGTCAGTGGCCGGGATCGAATATTTTCCCTGGGAGTGCTAATCAATGGTTCTCTACAGCGACCCGCCTTTGTTGAGAGATGTTGGCGTGTTCCGTCATCCCTCTGTGAATCGGGACATTTTGAGCCTGAGGTTGGGCATTCACCGGGGAGTGGTTTTGAACCCCGTTTGACATGAAGATTTCCTGCTGACGAGACAGGTTCTGAATCATTGAAGCCATCTTCTCCATATGTTTCTGCATATAGAGGATCTGACGCTGCACAGGGTCATTAATTGATGAAGATCAAACCTCTCGGTGAGGAAGGATACTCTCAGGAGGGATTGGAGGTTGGACCGTCCCCACTAGCGGGGGATGATCAACCTGTGGAATGGATCCAGTTTGAGGTGGGGGAAGAATTGTGGGAGGCGGCGGGGGAGTGCTAGGTGCACCAACGGCGATGAGTTCACCTTCATTGTTTATACCAGAGCGAATGACCACCATTTTGGTCTAAGGGTGATAAGAGTTTAAGAAGGGAGCTGTAAGACCCCGAAATTTACAATAGTAATTATTCTTATTTACTATTATTTTATTTTAATTATTGCACACATGAAGTTTTGTCATTGGCCATAGAGTGTGCTATGTGGCCACTTTTTGAGAAGGGTGCATGAGAGTATTATGAATGCATTATAATTGAAATGCATTATTGTGTTGGCAAGTGGTGGATGATCACCATATTATATTTTATGATTAGAAAATAATATATATATATATATATGATTAGGGTGAGACCCCACCCAATTTGTTGGGTAGTGGGGTGTTTGTGTTTTGAATGGAAGATAGAAATGGGTTTCGGGAGGAGGAGAGAAAGAAAGTTAGGAGAAAGAGAAAGGTAGAGGGGAAAGGAAGATAGGGGAAAGAAGGTTAGATAGGGAGAGGGAGATAAAAAAGAGAGAGAGAGATCAAAAGAGGAGAAAGAGTCGGAAAGGAGGAGAAGAGTAAAAAATAGGAGAAAAGAAAAGAAAAAAAAAAGAATGAGAGAAAAATGAGAAGCTAATGGGAAGATGGAGTTGCACAAACGCAGAATACTTGGTAATTTTATTTCATAATTCAGAGCTTAGTGAGGTGAGATAGTATTTCTATTTTGATTATATTTAAATTTTTGGATTGAATATGGTATGATTTAATAATGACTTTAAAATGAATATACATATAATATATATGTATATCAATGGGGATTCCTAATCTTGGGTTTTTATTTTATATGAAAATGAAAAGCTTAAACTTTGGGACTATTTTTCTCATAAACTATATCAACTCAGGATCATGTGTATCAAATTTGGGAATTTTCCGATGAGTAGATTAATTTCTATAATTTTCTGAAGTTTAGTAATACTGAAACTTGAAATATTGTAGTATATTGTGTATATGTCCAAAAATTCTGAAATTTGAGTATATTGCAAAGCTTGAATTTATGGATTTTTAGAGACAAGAATCATGGAAAAAGACCTATGGGTGAATAAGAATTTCTAGATAGAGAAAGCTTCCTTGAAGCTTTAATAGTAGGCACAAGGGGTATTTTCACAGTATATCAAAAAATTATGATTTTTACATATATGGTATAGATTGATTTTATATGAATTTAGAACTTTGAATCACTTCAATTGGATGTGAATTGTGAGAGAAATTGAGAAACGAAGTTGCCGAAAAATCTGAAATTTTATTAACTAGCCTACTTTGGCATCATTTTTAAATATGTTCGGATTAGGTGTTATACACTACCATTATATTTTGAAAGCTTGTATCACACAGATTCTATAACATCTTGAATCACCCAAATCAGATGAGAAACGAATGAGATATAAGTGTGCAAAGTTGGCCAAAAAGATGAAAAATATGGACGTATCATGTACGTGAGTGTGCATGTATGATCCTGTGCTATGAAGATGCATAGTAGACCATACACCCTCAATTGCAAATTAGTGCTTGTGAATATCATTTTGACTTGGAATTATTTTTAAAAATCATATTAAATTAAGTTGATATTAATGGGTACAAAAGTTGTTGTTTGGGATGCATGAAAGAGCCTAGAAAATTATGGAGCATAGTGAAGGTGCACCATAAGGCTTACCATGTGACCTCATTGTATTTTGACTATTCTAGTATGATTTTCAATCTAACAAAATTTGATAAATTCCACAAAAATCAAACAAGTGTTCTAAAATGGATTATTTTGTATAGAAAATTCATGTGGATATAAAATTAACTATCTTCCAAAATTGTGAGTCTTTGGAAAATAGTTAAAAATCATGAATAATTGATTTTATAAAAATCATGATGATTAGTGAAAGATCTTGAAAATATAAGTTATGAAAATCATATTGGCATGTATATAAACTGTTAATATATGCATGTGATATTTGTAAAGTTTATAACATGCTGTTATTATTATGAATAAAATGATGAAGCATGTTAATTGTTATGTATAAAATACATACGTGTGATATTTGCCATAACTATTGCACATAAAATTGGCATATGGCATGTGGTGATGATGTTATGAGAAAATGACTGGGCTTATCAGTAAATTCCATACATCTCATAGTAACAATGTATTTTGAGAAAATAAAACCATGTACTTGTCATGTGATTATGCGTGTATGGGCGCGCATGTTACGCGTGCAGGCAAAGCGGACAATATTGTTACTTGGAGAAGTACGGGGTGTTACAGTGGCACAGTTACATGTGGTGGCTCAAGTTGAGTGAGAAGAATGATTTATTTGTATATCACTGATATAACTATTGATATGAGATATATGTTGAGTTGATATACTATGAAATGTATGCATGAATTGCCATACATGAATTGTGGATATGAGATGTATGCCATATGTATTGCATAGAATAATTGCATCTGGCATGAGACACAGTTACATGTGAGATATATTGCATAGAAAATCATATGCATTTATGATTATTTATGTAACTGTGGAAACGAGGAGTTGAGATACCACCGATGGACAAAAGATCCTGGAAACAGTTAGTGCACTAATATATCACCCTTGCTAAAAACAGTACATAAATCCTCCTGTCAATGAGTGACAGTCGCGGTAGGTCCTAAAAAGGCGGGGACTGGGTGATATACATCCTAAAAAGGCGAGGATGTTGTTGTGGTAAATGATTGAGATGATTGAGAATGATTGAGATGATTGAGCACTTTAAAATGAGGTAGCCATCTATTGTGGTGAAATGATGAATCCTAAAATAAGGTTACCATCAGTGTGAATGGTTGATGTTTTGCAGGAAAAGCAGAACAGAGGAAATGACAGGTATGACTGCATGAGCATTGCATCGTATATCTGTCATATGCATAAAGCATGCATGTAGTGTAAAATTATTTATTGTGAAAAAGTGATGGATATTCTATAATATATATAAATGAATTACAGATATGATTATTAATTTATGTGATATTTGGCTGATGATAAAATTTGTTGACAGATATGAGAATGAGGAAGGATATAAATAATTCTGAATGTGTTGAGAAAAGAAGATATTGTATTCTTGTAATATGATTTACAATAATAAAAATGACTCACCGTGGACGTAGGCAATTTTGCTGAACCACGTAAATCCTGGTGTTTGTTTATTTTTCTGCTATGTGTTTTCTTTAAGATGATGACACATTATCAGTATGAGACTCTATCCAACTTAGTAAACTAAATGGATGTTTCTGGAATTTGAGTACATTACGGGACTGTACTCATGATACAAACTAGTACTCAGCGCTATCTTTAATTTTTGAGATGTTGAAAAATTATTTAAAGACTTCCGCATGCGTATTTTTTTTAAAAAAAAAAAAAAACTGTTTTAAACTATGTTAATTTTAAAAAGAAATTACTCAAAAGATAAGCACTTGGTGCTTTATGTCACTGTGGCATTTCCGCATAGGGGTTACCCTGTGTGGGGTGTTACAGGAGCAGCCAAACCAAGATTTTTCGAGCCCCACGGTGGGCGCCAAACTGATGAAGTCTAAAAACAGACAGTAGAAATTGATTGAAACCAAGGGTCGAATGATCCACTTGGATGCCTTCTCCTGCTATGATCACCGATGCAGCATCAGCCTGTTAAGCTCCGACGGTCAAGTCAGTCGATTGAGTTAAACACTATGAAGGAGAAGTAATTTGGTGGGAGAGCACTTACCTCTATCTCCTCGAATTGATCCCTTATGTAGTCTTCTTGGTGATCTGATGTTCGTGATAGAGGTCATTTCAAAGGTTTAGTAACCTAATATGTCTTCCTCATTGTCAATCGAATTTAATGTTTGCGTGATTAGTCCATGTGGCCATTTAATAACAGCCATACCCAAGTGATCATTGCGTCTTTTACCTACGCCAGGATTTGATGTCTGATGTACGATTGTTTTCGTCATCATGATAAACTAAGATGTCTCCATCAATCATGTTCATGTCAGATTTAATCAAATCGTCTTGGAATAATAATCAAAATGTAGGTCGGGGATATTGATACCTGATCCGGTAGTTTAGTCCTTACAAACTACAAAGGTATTGCTGTCGGATATTGGAACTGTCCTGATGTCTTGTAACCCGATCCGACCAGTTCCGTGACTCGTTACCCGATCAACTTTTACGATACGGGTAAGCTTAGTACCTATCAGTTTTCACCCTCTTCACTCATATGTATTAGTGAAGTTATTTTCTTATAGGTGCGTACGTGTACGTATAAGTTTATGTCAAGACTTAGGTCTTTAATTAATGTGATATTGGTATTTTGAAAAATTGACTGTTGGATTAAATATTTTTTTTATATGCATGTCAGGCTGGCATGCCAAAAATCACAGTGATTATCAATTTTTAATATATATATATAAACTATAAAAAATTATAACAGTTTTTATCATTGGATATATAATATCACAGTTTTTCATAATTTGTATTTTCAAAACCAACCATAAGATTACTATAATTTTTGACATGCCTGACATGCATAAGAAGAATATTAATCAAATTATCGGATTTTCAAAATACCAATCACGCGTACCTATGTATTATTGTCCCAATTCGGCCTAGGTTCAATCCAAATAATGTTTCGCAGAGCAAGAGATACAGAAGCTTGAAGAAGAGACTAAGGATGAATCATCACATTCTCATGACAGTCACGGAAAATATGATAGTTTGTCTCTTGGCTGTCTTGACAAATGACACAATTTGAGTGCAAAATAATTTGTCTTAGTTCTTCTAAATTAAAGGTTGTAGGCTGGACCCAAAAGCCACATAAAAAAAATAATAATAAAATAAATAAAATAAATAGGCATGTTTCTAAATGATAGAGTCTAAGCATATGCTGACTTTCGTGGAAGTCAGCATTAAGCTTATAGGAAATTGTGGATGCATATTTTAAAAAACCGACCGTTGGATTAGATATCCTTGTTATGGATGTTACATCTGCCAAAAATAACAATGATCCAACATAAGCATCTCAAAATACAAATTGTGAAAAATTCTGACCGCTGAAAACTATCATAGTTTTTTTCAATAACATATTTGAAAAACCAACCATTGGATCACTTTGAGTTTTGGCATGCCTGACATACATATGTATAATATCTAATCCAATAGTCAATTTTCAAAATATATATATCTCACAATCACATATGAACTTCATGCTGACTTTTGTGAAAGTCGGCATTTGCTGATAAAATAAATTCTACTATATGATATTCCAAAGCAAAATTGGGAACCTTGGGGTTAATAGTATCAGTTATGATTAATGTTCTCTGATTCAATGAGGAATGATGTGACTAATAGGTGACAAATTCCACGTATTAATTGGTTGTTCTATCAGTAAAATGGCTAGCCGTTAAGGTCGCTCAAACCATGGGGAATCTCAATTGAAATCTAGCATGTTCTGCTAAAATTTTCAACTCATCTGTGATCCCAAAATATATTACTCATCTGTGATCCCAAAATATATTAATACTACTTCCATTACCCATCATCAGTGTAAATTGTGCAATACAGTTTCTATCATTTGAAAAGAATTTTTTTCAAAAAAAAAAAAGAGAGAGAGAGAGAGTTGTTGAGCATTATAAATAGGTGAGGTAATCAGTAGAGGAGTGCTAACAGGAAGAGATGGAGGCCTCGAAGAGTTCAACTGGTGTTGTTGTGGTGTGACAAGAGGAGAAGAGTGCTAAGAGGGTTTTGACGATGTACTTGGTGCTTTCTGGGAGTGCAACAGTAGGAGAAAAAACTGCTGGGATTGCTGCCTTGGTTGGTTAGAATGTGTTTGTTGTTTTATTTCAGTGAATGTGGCAAGTCACAAATATGCAGAAAATAGGAAACAAAAACCGCTAAGGGAGGGAACCAAACACATTTTTTGAATGTTGAAAATTCAAAATGAAAAATATTTTTTTGAAAATTTTCACAAAAAATAAAAATAGAAAATGTTTTTGTAAACCAAATAGGCCCTTATGTTGGCAGAAAAATAAAAATTATTGCCTTCCAAAGTTCTTATTTTATTCAAGTAATATAAATTACTTAAAAATTTTCTTTATTTGTAGACCATTTGTCTCTCTATCATAGTACGTAAATACGTAGAGATGAAAAATTTCTAACCAATCACAAATTGCCACATGACTTATGACCAATTAAAATGTGTCATGTGGCATCAAATGGACCACTAGAATACTATAAAGGCAAATAAGAAATCGCCAAATATTCTATCTTACAAAGGCTTAACAAATTACAATTAATCATGTGTTTAAATCTGTGATTAAATGGACAAATCAAATCTTGCCACCTATCACATTGGGCCCATGTAAAAAGAGAATGCTTTATCACATGGCCAACTAAGGATAATTATTAAAATCAATATTTATCCTTATGATCCAAGTGGAGTAAACCAATCAAATGGTACCACATGGCCAGATTAGAATGACTTCCAAATAATTAATATTTAACCTTACAAATTAAATAAATAAGGATAATTATTAAGAAGTCAATTCCTATCCAAACACTCTACTCCCTACCACTATAAATAAGAGTGGCCTCCAAAGGGTTGAGGATAACAAATTCACAAGTAAAGAAGATCTGCAGATTGAAGCCTCAAAGCCCTGAAGAACTCTTCAACAATCAAGCCTTTAAGTTGAAGATCAAAGTCGTTCAATTTGAATATCAAGCCTTCAAGTTGAAGATCAAAGTTCTTCAAATTAAAGGTCAAGCTTCAAGCCCTTCAAGTTGAAGATCCAAGTCCATCAAGTTGAAGATCAAACATTCAAGTTGAAGATCAAGCTTCAAAGCCTTCAAGTTGAAATCAAAGCCTTCATCGAACCTTCAAATTAAGGATCAAACCATTGAAATTGAAGATCGAGTTCAACAAGTCTTTTTACTAGCCAGATTCAAGAACAAGTGGTCATCACCCTTGAATCAAAAAATTTACCAAGAGAAACATCTGATAATTTTCATCTTTTTTACAAAAAATACAGAGATTGTATCCACACTTTTCAAATATTAATCAAATTTAAATTTGTCTACTCTCTTTTCGGTATTCATTTAAAAATACGAAATTTATGCGTACAAAATCATAATCAAATTCAATAACCTCATTTTCTAACTCGAAAACTGATTGAGGAAAAAGGAGAAAAAAGGTTATAAAGTGAAATTAATTTATTTCTTATATATATACAGAAGCGATCATATCAGGACGTTCTTATGCTCCTTATCGTAAAGACATCCATTCTTGAAGCCGCATGAATGATATTTTGAAAAACCAACTGTTAGATTAGATAATCTTTTTGTGAATGTCATGTCTACCAAAAATCACAGTGATCCGATAATCACTTTTCAAAATACAATCCGTGAAACGCTTTGACGGTATTTACCGTTGGATGCTGTCAAAGTTATTTAAATGTTTGTATTTTAAAAACCAAACATTGGATCATTATGATTTTTGGCTGACATGGCATACATATAAAGATTATCTAATCCAATGTTTTATTTTTCAAAAATACCTCTCCCAGTAAAAGTATCTTTACAATAAGAGCGTAGGGACATCCTTATAGGATATCTTTACGATAAGAGCGTAGGGACAAGGATCGGTTCTCTCTCTCTCTCTCTCTCTCTCTATATATATATATATATATATATATATATATATATATATATACAAAAATGATCAGGTCAGCATATGCTTATCTAGTAATTTTCTTACGAGGACTTCCTTATTTGAAAACTTGAATTGGATATTTCTCCTATGTATGTCATGTATGCCAAAAATTACAGTGATTTGACTTCTCGGTTTCTAAAATAGAGACTGTGAAAACTATGACCGTTAGATTTTGTTATAGTTTTTAACAGTCTGTATTCTAGAAACTGACCGTCAGATTTTCACGATTTTTGGTATGCAGAATATACATTGGAACAATGTTCAATCTAACCGTTGATTTTTTATAATATCCATCCTATATTGACTAAAATGAGCTCATATGAATATGTCCTTGTAAAAAAAAGACTCCATCCAAGTGAGAGAAGAGAGAGAGAAAAAGGACTCCTACCAACTGATCCCAAGATTCGATTTGGATCTCAAAATGTAGACAACTATAAAAAATTTAAAAAAAAAATTAAAAATTTCTTATATATATATAGGGACAGGTTCCCTTGATACATATTTTTACTCATAATTTGACACGCGGTTTGCAAAACCCAGCGTGGGATGAGTATTTTGAAAAACAGACCGTTGGATTATATATTCTACTCATATACATTACGTATGCCAAAAATCACATTCATCAAACGGTTGGTTTTTCAAAAAACTAACTGTGACAGTTTCATATAATTTTTTACAGTTTATTTTAAAACTGTGATATTTTTTTAAAAAAAATAGCCGTTGGATCAATGTGATTTTTTGTATATATGATGTATATAAGTAGAATATCTAACCCAAAGGTCAGTTTCTCAAAATACTCATTCCACATTGAATTTTTTCAAACCGCGTGTCAAATTATGAGTAAAAATATGTGTCAAGAGAACTTGTCCCATATATATATATATTTATATAATTTGAAGGTTTTCTTTTTTGCTTCTTGTGGAGTCTTCATTATTTTAGGTCGGTTTCATGGAATTCATCGTACGGTGGATGTGGATTCGGATCTAGTGGTGACTGGTAAGTGGAAGGCTGGCATTGAGGCATTGAATAAAGGGGTGCATGATAAAACAGGTGTTGGGTGTTGAAACTAAAGATTAGTTGGCCGTTTCAGATATTAAATAGAAATGGACATGGACATGGGTTTCTCCGCCTTTCTTGGAGACAAGAACAAGTGCTTCTCATCCAACTGTACACCAACCCCATCTTCTTCTATTAACTTTTTTATATTTATATATAATACATAAAATCTCATGGCTGTAAATCCTTGCTACTGCTTTTATTTTTCCACTCTCACAACACCATCACCCTCTCCTTTAGATCTCCAATGGCTACCCTTTCACCTTCCTTTATCTCACCTCCTCCTTCCAATTCCCCTTTGGACTCTCCCAGAACTTCACTCAACACATCAACAGTAACCGCTCTCTCTCTCTCTCTCTCTCTCTCTCTCTCTCTCTCTCTAGATGTATATATGTATATGTATGTCTTATTTTCATTTTTGTATCCATTAATTCCTTCGTTTTCTGCTGCAGATCTTTTGTTCCAAGTTGAAATTTGGGGAAATTGAGCAGACCCATTTGAGATTTATGGCTTCTAACAAGTATGTGGATATTCTTTTCTTAGGGAAATTTTATTCTTTGTATGATGGGCCTCTCGGCTGGAGATTCTATGCGTACTGGCTAGTTTAATTTTTACCCTCTGTTTAAATGCTGAGAAAATGGGGGAAAACAGAGGGAAAAGAATACTTTGAATCTTATGTTAATTATTATTTTGGTTTCGAAAAAAATGTAAAGATCAGCTCAATTAAGCCAAATACAAGTATGAGGCTTCTTTAATCCTTTTCTTGGCCTCTTGGGTCCCAAATGATGAGAAGTATTAAGTTCAAATTTTTTATTTTATTTTAGTTTTCCAATATATTGTTCGCTACCAAACAGAAAATTAATGTAATAAGCAATTTCGAATTGTGGGTAAGAGACTGATATTAAAGGATTAAGCCAAAAGTTTTCTGATTCTGATTGCTATTGTAGCTTCTTAGGAACTGTTTGAAGAAATGTCTGTGACAATTACAAATTTTTAATCACATTGATTTCGAGTAAATTTGAATTGGCCTTATCAACCAAAGGATCAGAATTTGTTTCTAATTAAACATTATTAAAAGTTTTGACATATATATTTTGATTTTCTGCAGTCACGATTTTTTGTATTCCTTTTTTTAATGAAAATTTTCCCCTCAATTTTGATGATTTTGTAATTGATTTCTAAACTGAAATTTCTAATTTGGGTCTGAATTAAATGCTCTAAGATAGATGATTTTTTGTATTCCTTTTTTGTATGCCCTTCATTCCTTATCAACAAATCATGATAATTTGGTTCATAAATGAGATTAATGTAGTGAATTTGCTATGATATATATAGCATGGCATCACACATTTCTAATTTTTATTGTTTGATGATTTATTTTTAGGAAAAGTCATACTTTTTAAGATTTCAGACTATCATGCAACCTTCGGGATTGAACCTAAGAGATAAGAATGTCTCCATTCTGGTTTAGATCACCTGCACTATGTAATTAGTTGAACTTAAATTTACTAAGACATCTTTTTTATGCTGCTCCAAATGTCTGGCTTCGACATTTGCAGGACAATTCCTGATTTGAGATTGAATGCTTCAAGGGATCCGCCAGGACTGACTCAGGAACTAACGAAAAACAAACCGGAGAGAATAGCTCAGGCTGAAGATGGATGTGATACGTTTGGTGAGATGAAGCATCGGTTTATGAGTTTCAAGGAGCAAAACTACTTGTAAGCAGGAAATTAATCTGACGCAAGGTTGTTTAGCTTTAATGAACAGTTGATTTGCCCTCTAACGTGGCTTACATTTTTCTCTCTCTTTTTTTATTATAGGGAAAACTTAGAACACTTCCAAAATCTTGCCAAGGTTCAATCACCAAAGGTGACAATAAGCTTTACATTCTGGTCCTTATGATTATTATCACCACTACTACTACTACTACTATAATTATTATCTTGTCCATGTATTTTTCATACGTTTGAGCCATCTTGGATTGCTTCCCTAGGCTTTTGGCCTCAATTTTGTTGCTAAAGTGGTAGGAAAAATCTTGTTAACTGACAATTTCAAGAACAGTTCATGGTGATTGCCTGTGCAGACTCTAGAGTGTGCCCCTCCACCATCCTTGGATTTCAACCAGGAGAGGCCTTCATGGTTCGAAATGTGGCAAATCTGGTACCCCCATTTGAGGTATCCATATATGGCGTTTGATATATCTTGGCTTTATATCTACCGCCTAATGAAGAAGCATAGATTCTAGAATGAGAACATGAGAATTAATAAATATCTGAATTTGCATCTACCTTTTTCTTTTGGGTGCAGAATGGACCCTCTGAAACAAATGCCGCACTTGAATTTGCTGTAAATTCTCTTGAGGTAAGTGTTTTCTTAGAAAACTTAGCAGGCTGGATTTTCTCTCTTCCTAACTGATAAAACAGAAACTTGTGCGCCATTGATGCTGGTTACCAAAATCTGCCCATTGACTGGAATTAAGAAATTAATTGTGGAAAATGCTACCAAAAATAAAATAAAATGTGTACTAGATTCTAATTGTGAATTTGAGTGTGGGAAAAGGAAATCATTTAGGGGAAAAAAAATTAACCATATCTTCTCAATATGGAGTTATTTGGATAAATTTTGAAACCTTCTTGTTTATGAATAATTCAGGATTAATTGAATCATAACCAATAAGGTTTGGAGTTAGTATGTTGTATGAAAAAGTTGCATGCACATATAATGCTGGATATGTTAAAAAATTGAATGAATATTATTCCGGTGGGCTTTGCCCTATGGTTGGCCTCAAACCAAATGGACAACTTCTTGGGATTTGCTTTATGGTTGGCCTCAAATCAAATGGGCAATTTCCAGTCACAAACTCTTAGCAGATCGTGGCTTCCCTCTATCTTTGAGAACTCTAAATAATAGTTGCCCCTGCAGGTTGGAAATATACTAGTCATTGGTCACAGCTGCTGCGGAGGTATTCGTGCCCTTATGAGTATGCAAGATGAAGAAGATTCAAGGTTTGGTTGTATACAACATCATTTTTTGCTTCTGTTGTTCAGTTTATGGTAAAACAGAATGCATATGTTTCTCATTCAGCTAATCTCTGCTTTCCAGTAGCTTTATCAAAAGTTGGGTTGTTGTTGGGAGGAATGCGAGGTTAATCACAGAGGCTTCTGCTTCCAATCTCAGCTTTGACCAGCAGTGCAGACACTGTGAGAAGGTGCATTTTATTCCCCTTGAAATAGAATAGTCAAGTCTAGTGAGGCTAATAAAAATAAATAAATAAATAAACGAAAGAATAGTCAAGTCCGGAGAGAATGCTTGGTCAAGCAGAAGCAATAACTTCAACTGTAATGGGCTGTTATTTTTATCGAATATGATGGGTGGTGAGAATTTTGGGGGCTTTATCATAGAAAATAGGGTGCACAACTTCTTGGCTTTCAAAAGGATGAAGCTCATGAATTGTGGTTTCAGAAACATGAATGATGGAGGGTAGAAAAAGGGTGTGTTTGTACATCCAGCAGATATTTTGATTAGGTACACAATTTCCTTTTTTTTTTTTTTCTCCATTTTTTAGTTATCCACATGGCCAGTGGCTTTGAAACCTTTTTTTTTATTTTTTTTTATTTTTATAAAAGGGACATTCGTTCTTTGTGTAAATATGGTCTAACTCCTGTAAACACGTTTCCGTTCCTGTATAACATATGAAAATTTTGGGCCTTAAAGTGCCTCCCTTATCTTAAAACGGTAAGACGTAAGATTATGTATTAGTGGCCTAGAGATGGATGTAGTTCAGGAAGGTGCTTTCTGCAACGATGGAATAGAGAATAAGGAATGGAAGAAAAACATTGTGTCAGATTCATAAATAGTTTTGCTTTTACTGAATGTTGGTTGTACCCTTCTTTTACAGGAATCAGTCAACCGTTCATTGTTGAACCTGCTCACGTACCCGTGGATAAAAGAAAGAGTGACAAAAGGGGTGCTACAAGTTCATGGTGGCTACTATGACTTTGTTGATTGTACATTTGAGAAATGGACACTCCATTACAGGGGAAGCTGTCTGAATGAGGAAAACCTCAGATACTCAGTAAAAAACAGAGAATTCTGGTGCTGAATTTTGCTTCAATCTTGCCACTCTATTTTCTTTAATTTAAATTTTTTTTTTTTATTATAGAAATTGTGTGTAATAAGACTTGTTGGTTTATGGGCTTTTATTTGTGTTGTGTTGGTTGAGACAATTGAAAAAATAATGTTATTTTCTTGATCTTAGTAAATTTGAATCATGTTTTATTTGTATTTCAATGAAATGCATCTTTTGTGTCATGGGTTTTTAATGTACTTTGTTTTGTGCTCCAGGAAATTATAATTCTCATTGGAATTTGAAACCATTAATTACTTTTGAATCATTGCTTGAAGAAGAAATATTCTAGATGATAAGGCAGATGGCTTGTTGGTCTCATAATAGTTACTATTTGGTGGAAGGAGAACTGGTTTCTCAATCAAGTACTGGGTTTCCAGACTGTAGTAGATGAAATCCTTGACCTGAAATACAAACATGGATTTCGTTTGAGAAAAAGAGAGCCACCAAAAAAGTCCTAGTTTTTCGAAGTGACATTTTTCACAAACCAACCATTGGATTATTCTGATTTTTTGCAGGGATGGAAAATATAAAGGGTGTATCTAATCCAACGATCAGTTTTTCAAAATCTATTTTGCAACTAGCTCTATGGAGATCACCCGATGAAACTTTGTGTCTAGTGCACCTTATATTAGCATTTCCGATTATCCTTAATGGTTGAGGATGTAGTGTCATTTTTCCAAATATATGATAGATGCATTCTTTGGTTTGCAAGGGGTTTGCATGATTTAGCATTTAGGAGAGTAATTCTGTACATTATTTGACTATGTTATCTGTGGATGATTTTTGTTTTAGATTATTTGGGACATATAAATTTAGTCAGGCCTAAGTTTTGAGACATTCCACATTCATCCCACAAAAAATAATGTCTAGCAAATTAAATGAGGTATCATTTTAAAACATATATATATTTTAAAACATATATATAATAATTTTGTACATATTTCTAGTGCCTGTCGTTAGTTATCCCATCCCTGGTGTAGGAAAGAATGAACCACCAGTTCGTACCATATATGACCTGATGAAAATTGCACTACATGCCAATTGAAGATAATCATAATAATTCTTCAAGTTGCAAGGTAGTTCGTTAAAAAATGAAAATGCATATATATGCACATCGGATGTTCCAATTCAAAATACTGTATCAAAAGTATATCTCAAGTAATGTGGTGGAATATCCTACCCTTCTTCTCCTTTTTTGTTTTAGCAAATTCACTCTGAATAATAAATGAAAGATTATGATCCATTTGGGATACTTATTTGGGATATATAGCATTACTCAGGACTTCTATTATAAGGTGCATCTTGCCTAAGGTGATCTCTATAGGGCCAAATGCATAAGATATTTTGAAAGATTGACCGTTGAATTAAATGAATTGCTTATGAGTTTCATGTTCTCCAAAAATCACAATGATCCACTAGTTAGTTTCTAAAAAAATCAACTGGGAAAAACTGGCGACATTTTTAAAAACAAAAAAGTCACAATTTTTCACCATCTCATTTTTCAAAAATTGACGGTTGCAATGCTGTGATTTTTTGCAAACATGAAATTCAAAAGTAGTTCAACCAATCTAATGGTCAATTTTTCAAAAAATGTTTTGCATTTGGCTCTATAGAGGTAATTTTATGTAAAGTTGCGTAAGGTACACCATATAATAAAAGGCCTGTAGCACTACTCGCCATTTAAAAAAAAAAAAAGATTGAAATGAAAAAATAAAATAAGAAAGAAATGTCGTAGACGTCTTAGGGTGATTAGCAATCCCAGAAGACTATCCCGCCATTTCTATGCTGCAAAATCAAACCTTCCACCTATGCTTTGTTGGGATTGATCTTGATTTTCTGCTAATCGATCGATACTACTCTGGCCCAACAAACAAAAACTTTGATTTACTTCACCCAAATTTTTGTTAACCGAAACCAGATTACTTGAAAGGTTGTTACTGATCTTAGCCAGTTGCTTAGACATCCTTTCAAAACCCTCTTGATGAGATAAAAGACTTTCACAATTCCTTTTCATACACTCCAAATTTCGTTGCATTACTTCTTGGTTTCTCTAGATAATTTCTTGAAAGAAACCAATGGCACTTCGTAGAATTGCCGCGGACGGTGGGTGTTCTTGGGGAATTAAAACACCTTCACGGAGAAGAACTCCCACTTGCATGGTATCTTCAGTGTGAAGCTGCTCTTTCTCACCAGTCTCTTCCGTCTATTTGTTTTTGTTACGAGTCTGCATAATGATAAAATGAGTCCCACTGGGAGTGCCAAATATGTTTGCACATAAATTAGCTTTCGCGTGATGCGCAGGCATGCCAAAGCCAAATTGGTTCAATGTAATCCAATCTTTTTAACCCCGAGCGTCGATTGATTAGAGAAAAGCCAAGAAATCAATAAAATTGATTTTCGACTGATCAATAAGCCACCTTGAAAGTCGAGATTGGATGGTAGGCGATTGTGAAAGGGTTGGGGTTCTTCCCTTTATCAGGATTCTTCCTTGCCTATGATAGATCAATAGAACTTTCCAAAATTAATAAGAACAAGAATGAAGTGTCGAATAAAATAAATCGCAAGTTAATTAAAGTAGTAAAACGATTTAATTAAAAGTAAGCTAAATTGCTAAATTAAAAGCAAGCTAATCTATGAATTTGCTTTGAAATTGAATGAATAAAATTACCATAAATCGGAAGTGCAATTACAACTATGAATTGAAGATAATGCTGAAATTAAATGCTAAGGGCTAGATAAAATAGAAACTGTAGTAGTGTTGATGTGTGATGTTAAGATCCCTTGAGTTTGCCTCCAAGCTTAGTATTTATAGAAAAATCTCCAGATGATGTTGGTGCTTCTCTCCACGATTTGGTAGTTGCCAGATGCTCCATGTAGCTCCTGATTTCATGTCACTAATCCATAGAAATAGGAAACCACCCACGTGCTGTTGCATGCTCTTTTTGACTTGGTCAAGCAGACTTTGCTTGCAAGTTTAACTTTTCTTTGAGTTTCGTTTATTTCTAACTTAGCTAATATACTGGGTTTTTATTCTTAGTGACCCAACTTAAGCCCACCTTGAGTTGCCCAGTCATTCATTTGTAGCCTAACAATCACTAATCCCCATTTTTTATACAATTACCAATATTGTTGATAATCGCCATGAATAATCAAATCACATTTAATAAGTAATGATAACAAATCAGAATATATATATATATAAACCAAAAACCAAAAACCGCCTTCTTGCGCATGTTCTTGTGTGTCCAAGCTCTCATTTTGTGAAATAGTGATTCAATACAAATTTGGTGATTATATGTAAAATTTGTAAATTGGTGATTCTGTACTTTTGTGGGTATTATGTGTAATTTTGGTGATTGGTGATTGTATAACAGTTCAGTCATTATATGTATTTTTGGTTACATACATATCCTGCATGCATTTATTGTTTGATGAGACAAGTGGAGACATAATTTGATGTTAAAAAGTTTTGAAATGACCTGTACGGATAGTAATTGATGATTAGTGATTGTTAACAAAAATGGTAATTATTAGAAAATATGGTGATCGGTGATTTAATGTAAATTTGGTGATTCTTCATATTGTTGGTGATTGGTGATTATTCAAATTTTTGGTGATTATTTATAAAATTGGTGATTATGTGAAAAAATTCAAATGAAATTCAATTTGTTTTTTTTTACCGTTAAAAGGGAAAAAATGTCCATTTTCATATACGGAGCTTCATTTTCATAATTATTTCAATGTGAGCTTCATTTACGTAATTGATTGAAATTTCAACAATATTGAGGTAAAATGCCCTAAATTTTAAATTTTTACACTCATGAATATAATATACATAGTCCAAATACCAATAATTAATCAAACATGTTTATTACTTAATAATAAATTAGCTACCGCACACACGCGATGAGTGTGCAATGCGAAATTTTTTAGGAGAAGATTTTCATTGAAGTTTTGTTTTGTTTTTTTTTTTTTTCACACCGATTTCTTCACCAAGTAATATAACAAATAAATAAATAAATAAAATAACAAAAAAACGGATAGAGATTGTTTGGGACACTGGATTCGTTTTACTGTATGTATTTAATTGTTTTTCATCATTGTGTGTGTGGGTGAGAGAGAGGGAGAGAGACGCCTCCTACGTTATTTTATGACGTAACATTTCAAAATATGTCATTGGAGTTTAATTTGAAATCTAGTGCAACCACAAAAAGCTATATTTGGCTTGGTATTAGAAGCCTTGAGCTTAAACTTTAAGGCCCAAATTAAACAATGATAGGGGCCAAAGCATTTGATAAATATAAAGTATTTGTAAAGAAATTTTAAGAAGGTAACCAACATGAGTGCATTGAAATCCGAGATTTGAAAGGATTTTTCTGGCACATAGCCATCTATTGTGATAGGCAAATCTAGAGCTAAAACTTTGATACATGCCCCTTTTTCAGAAAAGAAACTTACAAAAGCAGGATACAATTTCAAGTCTCATAGCAATCCTCCTAGTCTCCTACAAATGTGTGTAAGCTTTATTCATGGGTTGTGGCATTAGCCACTCCCAACAAAGCTGATGTGTAAGAGATATTCCAGGATTATGGCATCATCCACTCCCTAAAAACAAATATTTGGAAGAATGTCAATTAGCAATCAGATCTAAACTCAAAAATGTAAGATAAATTTCTTATTTATCTATTAGGTGGCTCACATGATAAGCATATCTGATAAGATGAGTTTAATAGGATAATATCCTTATCTTATATTTATCTAGTTAATGATTGGCCAATAGAGAAGTGGTTTCCTAAATTACTCCAACTTTGATGGGCAGTGGAGTTATAAAGAGATTTGGAAACTGGTCCTCTCTCTGCCTATAAAAGGATTCAAGTTACCCATCTCAATTAACTGAATCAAACATATCTGAAAGGGGGCTAAGAGAGAGAAACCAATTTCCATCAAGATTAAAGGCTTCTAAAAAGATTGATCGTTTGAAGTAAATATTATGGATTCAGGTATGTATTTATGTTTATTCCGCATTATTGTGATTTATGATCCATATGATTCTTGGATTTAATATAGTTCTTAATCATGTAACAACATAATAGATTTTACATGTGGTATCAGAGCCTGAGTTTTGGATCATGTAATATATTTTCACAATTTACGAAATAATAATATACTTTTTATGTTATTAGAGAAATTATTATTATTATTATTTTATATTACTAATACATATACTATGAGAGTGCATAGTGAAATGGCATGAGATTTTTTCCTCTTTGACCGAATGTATATTTTAATTTAATTGAACATTTGGTATTTTATCGATTAAGCATTTCATTTGGTCGGTGCCGATTCATGAAGTGTATCAATTAAAAGCATATCTAATATATATTTTATTTGATATGATTGCCTACACCTGCATGTACTTTATAATGGTGCAATTATATGGTTAAAAGTTGGATAATAAATGGAAGACGTACCATGATTTATGTATTCACATGGCATTAATTTGCTTATATATATATATATATAACGATCGAGGTTACAATATACATAAAGTGATTATATTGGAACGTATTGTATGTAATCTCATTATATATATAGTGGCCATGACGTAAATGGTAATATATTGTATTGGATTATGCATTTATTTAAGCACATCTCACATATTACATAAAGGACACTTTCTCTTCTAATTGGCATATTCTTTCCTATATACATTATATGTATATATTACGTTACGGTGTATAAAAGCTAAATATATTTGATGAGATTAAAATCTGTATAGTTTATCGTATATGTGTAGAGATAAACTATTTATGGATTTTAAAAGTCTTGAATAGTTTCAATTTGCTACACATACCCAAATAATATGTGTATATGTATAATGTATGAAGTTCATTTTTTTTTAATTGGCATATTATTGTGAACATACTATTGTTAATTGATGTTCATGAATTATGTTTAACTTTGGCATATTATGATGAACATATTTATGTGAGGTCGTTATAATTTTGATTTTAAAATCCATATTACGATATAGTTTGGTTGCCACCAAAGTGGCCCAACTGGAATGATACATGGATATTAAATCAAATTATTGAAATTTATGTAAAGTCATTATTTTTAATTTGAAATCTATATTATGGTACAGTTTGGTAGCCGCCAAAGTGGCCCAATTGGAATGTTTCATAGGTATCATATTAAATTATTGAAATTTATGTAAGGCCTTATTATTTTGATTTTAAACATCTATATTATGATAAAGTTTGGTAGCTGCTAAAGTGGCCCAACCGGAATGTTACATAGATGTTAAATCAAATTATACAAGATCATTACTTTGATTTGACATTTATATTATGATACAATTTGGTAACCGCCAAAGTGGCCCAATTGGAATGTTACATAAGTATCAAATCAAATTATTGGAATCTAATATTTATTTTCATAACAAATTAAATAATGACTTTACAAATTGCAATTCTTTAATTACAAGAATATTAGGTTGGCCCAAAGGTGCACCACATTTAAGTAATTATTGAATTGGAATAGGATAATTTATGGGTATATATATGTGGACCAGCCTCGTGGCGGGGCTTTATGGATGTCCACATCATCACCGGGCGATGTGATTAGGGGGGTTTAGAAAACAAAACAAACAAAGGAGTCGCCACCTTATTTTTAAGGAATAAGGAAACCATGAAAAATATTTTATTTTTTAAATCAAAACAAAACAAACTCCATTTTCAATGAAAAGACTGTCTACAAACCAGAGTTGGATCCGGGGGCTAGGTTACGACGTGGGAAGGTTCCAAGCTTTCACTTGTAGGCACCCACCTCGCCCTAATTAAAGGACTTCTAATTTATTTGGGTTATTTAAATTTCTCAATGCAAACAATCCTAAATAATCTAATCAACCAACAAAATAGTGATATAAATGCAGTAATCTATATTAGTTATATTAATAATAAAAAATACAAACAAACCCTAAGAACCTAGAATACCCTACGGGCATCCTAGGGCGGACTTGAGCCCTATTAGCGCCTACGTAACTTACTAGTATCACCTAGCAAGTATCAAAGTCCACGTAGTTCGACTACCCTAGGACTCTCCTATTGTAATCGATCACATCATCAAAGGTATTTCAACCTAATTCAATACTCTAACTTCAAGAGTTTTTATTCTTTCAAAATCATTTATTTGAAATCATTTCAAATTAAAAGACATTCATAAAATCCAAATATTCCAAATAATTCTTATCTTTAGAATTCAATTCCAATTAAAAATCTTTGAAAAAGATTTTTAAGAAAACAAATCATATGGGTAGGAATCTCATTCCTAGATAAAAATTTTTAAAACATTTCAAATCTTTTTGAAAATCATTTAATAATCAAATATCTCATAAAAAATCATGTTTATTTCATAAATATTGCATCAAAAATCTTTTTATAAAATATCTCGAAGGTTGACATCTCAAATCAAATAAAACACACAAATCTGATAACAATCTTTACAACAAAGGAAATTCCTAGGGAAGGTCAAGTGACCTTCCTAGCCTAGGGTCTCTAACTAGCCCTAAAGTTAATCTAAAAACCTAAAAATACTAATGCAATGCATGCTGAAATTTAAACAAATAAGCATGTAATTAATTCTAAAAATGCATGAAAATGCCCCTAAATGCACATTAATTAATCTATGTGAGCCTAAGCATATTTCTAAGTTGGATTTGGCCTAAAAATGATTCTTAGAATAAATTTAAGGACATAAACAAATCTGGACAGATTTGAATATGTACCCTAAATTACTCTAAAAACCATGAAAACAAAGAATAAAAAATGTGAAAATGTCCTAGCATGCTTTCTACATGAATATTTTAAATTACTATGCAAAAACATGTCAAAAATTACACCAAAATATGCTTAAACGATTGATTTAAACACAAGGGAAGGATCTCACCTTTGCACGCTCCCTCGTACACATTTTATACATCCAAACCATCAAATTGATATCACAAGGGAAGGATCTTACCTTTGCACGCTCCTTCGTCCACATTTTTTATATTCAAACAATCAAATCCATGGCGAGTGTTTAAATAATCATAAAAGCATAAACAAAAAGACTCAAGACTCATCACATATTAAAATAACATATTGACGTACTCATATTACCATTAAAATCACCAATCAATTATCACGAGATTCAAATAACAACATGAATATATCACCATTTACTCTAAACATGCTTACACATAAAATAACAACAAATCTAACCCTACTCATGCATGCATACATAAAATTACGACAAAACTAACTAATCCTAAACATGCATACTAACAAAAATCACAACAATGCTAACCTAATCATACACATCAACCCTAACATGCATATTCACATAAAATAGTAACTAAGCTAAACAACCCTAAACATGCATTCTAACATAAAATAATAACTAAACTAAACAACCCTAAACATGTATTCTAACATAAAATCATAATAATGCTAGTTCTAATCATGCATCTACATATAAACAACAATAAAACTAATTTTAATCATGCATATACACATAAAATCATAACAAAAACTAATCCTAACTGTGGACACCCCATTTTTACCAATTATTTCTACTATGTGTCCATGCAAATGATTAACTAGAATAGCTGATCATTTGGTGAGGAATTGGCCTTGTAAAGACCAAATTGCCCAGATTGCCCTTTTCTGAGGGAAAGGACAGTTCATTATTTCATGTGTACATTTGGATTGGAATCAACCCATTTGTATTGCATTTGACTTTTGAGGTGTTTTAGAACATCCCTGTAAATTTTCATAGCATTCTGATGAGAGCTCGATAGGTAATTAGGGTTTTTGCGACTTGAAGGGCATTTTCGTCCTTTTTCTCGTATAATTTCCGAATGACCTCCGAATTCGAAACGGATTGTTTCATGAGGTTTATATGGATGTGGGGAGTGAATTTGGAGTGCTAATTGAGTCTTTGAATGGTTGGGATAGATTCTCCCAAAATCGATCCCACGGGTAAGGATGAACTGAATTAGGGTTTCGATCAAATTGACCGTGAATTGGTCATTTTCACCAAAATGAAAGATTTTCAAAACATGTTTTCAAGTACCAATTTCATATTAAAACCATGTTTTTAGAAGTGGTGAAAGCCTAATTGATCAATTTTACAAAACAAAGAATGGTCATATGACCAATTTTGGCACAACCGGGTCAATTGGCTAGCTTTTTGCTAAAACCCTTGACCATGGTCAATTGATTTTAACCCAAAAACATTCTAAAAATGTGGAGGATCAAAACACGGTCGTTTTGAACCCTGAACCATCGGATTTGGATCAAATTTGACCAAAATATGGCCAAAATATGAAAACCCTAAAATTTGGGGAAGAAAAATTGGGAAGTCACTACGGTGACCGTCCTAGCTAGGACGGCCAGCCGTCCAGGCTAGGATGGTCACCAGCATGTTCGAACCCATTTTGTATTTTTGGCATGTTTGAAACTTTCCCACTTGTTTTGGCCGATTTGGTTCTTTTTTTTGGAATAAATTCGAAGGGTTTTCAGCTGGCAAACCCTAGCATGGTCAATTCTAAACCCTAGGATCATTTTTAGAGAATTAAATCCTAACCATTCAAGGATTTGAACCCTAGCTCTATATATATTGCATTATGGAGTTAGGGGAAAAAGAGGAGGAGAATTTTAGGGTTTTTTGGGAGAGGAGGCTACAGATTTTGGAGGCTCTTCATTCTTACACCATTGAAGGAGTAAGAACTCAAGGCTAGGAGCTTGGAGGAGGCTAGCCAAGAAGGAGATCGAAGGGTAAATCCTTAACTTTGACCCTCATTTTCATGGTTTCTTACATAAGTGTATGAGGCTATGTTGTAAGTCCTCTTGATTTTCATATGATATGAATTCTCTCTTCTTTTTTCTTTCTACTATGAGTATGTTTAACATGATAGGGTTAGTTTTATTCATTATTTCATGTCATATGCATGTTAGGGTTAGCTATATTATTATTTTATGTGATTAAATGTGATTAGGGTTAACTTAGTTAGGGTTTTATATAAGTATGCATGCTAGGGTTAGCTTTGTCATGATTTCATATGTAGATGCATGGTTAGGACTAGTTTTATTGATATTTTATGTATAGATGCATGATTAAAATTAGTTTCATTTTCATTCTATGTGAGTAAGCATGATTAGGGTAGTTTTTATCATTATTTTATGTGAGTATGCATGTTAGGGTTAGTTTTCTTGTTATTTTATGTACGTATGAATGATTAGAAGTAGTTTTATTATTATTTTATATGAGTATGCATGTTAGGGTTAGTTTCTTGTGATTTTATGTGTGTAAGCATGCTAGGGTTAGTTTTTGTTATGATTTTATGTTTAGGATGAGTCCGTTGATATTATTTCATGCATGCGAGCATGTTTAGAGTAAAGGTTAATATATTCATGTTGTTATTTGAATCTCATGATAATTGATTGGTGATTTTAATGGTAATATGAGTACGTTAATGTGTATTTTGACATGTGAAGAGTCTTGAGTCTTTTTGTTTGTGCTTTTTATGATTATTTGAACACTTGATATGGATTTGATGGATTGAATATATAAATTGTGTACGAGGGAGCGTGCGAAGGTAAGATCCTCCCCTTGTGTTTAAAATAGTTGTTTAAAGCATATTTGTTGTTAGTTTTCTTATACATTTTGCATGGTAATTTAGTATAGCATGTTAGATTGTATGCTAGGGTGTTTATTTGTCATTTTTTATGGATTAACAATGTTTTTTAAGCCATTTGGAACATGTATTCAAATCTGTCCAGATTTGAATATATGTTTTAAAGTGGTTTAATTAACATTTTTAAGCCATATTTTTGCATGATTTTTATAGTTTTTTTTATAGTATATTCATGTAGAAAGCATGATAGGTCATCTTCACATTTTTATTCTTTGTTTTCATGATTTTTAGAGTGGTTAAAGGTTCGTATTCAAATCTGTCCGGATTTGTTTATGCCCTTAAATCACTTCTAAAAATCATTTTGAGGCCAAATCCAACTTAGAAATATGCTTAGGTTCACATAGATTAATTAGTTTGCATTTAGGGGCATTTTCATGCATTTTTAGAATTGATTACATGCTTATTTGTTTAAATTTCAGCATGCATTGCATTAGTATTTTTAGGTTTTTAGATTAACTTTAGGGCTAGTTAGAGACCCTAGGCTAGGAAGGTCACTTGACCTTCCCTAGGAATTTCCTTTGTTGTAAAGATCATGATTTGAATTGTGTGTTTAAATCTATTTGATTGTCTATCTTCGAGAGATTTTCCAAAAATGATTTTTGATATAATAAACATGATTTTATGAGATATTTGATTATTAAATGATTTTCAAAAAGATTTGAAATGTTTTAAAGATTTTTATCTAGGAATGAGATTCCTACCCATATGATTTGTTTTCTTAAAAATCTTTGAAAAAGATTTTTAATTGAAATTGAATTCTAAAGATAAGAATTATTTGGAATATTTGGATTTTATGAATATCTTTTAATTTGAAATGATTTCAAATAAATGATTTTGAAAGAATAAAAACTCTCGAAGTTAGAGTCTTGAATTAGGTTGAAATACCTTTGATGATGTGATCGATTACAATAGGAGAGTCCTAGGGTAGTCGAACTACATGGACTTTGATACTTGCTGGGTGATACTAGTAAGTTACGCAGGCGCTAATAGGGCTCAAGTCCGCCCTAGGATGCCCATAGGGTGTCCTAGGTTCTTAGGGTTTGTTTGTATATATTTTTATTTATTTATTTATTAATATAGCTAATATAGATAATGCATTTATATCACTATTTTTTTGGTTGATTTAGATTATTTAGGATTGTTTGTAATAAGAAATTTAAATAGCCCAAATAAATTAGAAGTCCTTTAATTAGGGCGAGGTGGGTGCCTACAAGTGAAAGCTTGGAACCTTCCCACGTCGTAACCTAGCCCCCGGATCCAACTCTGGTTTGTAGACTGCTTTTCCATTAATGGAGTTTGTTTTGTTTTAAAATAAAACATTTTTATGGTTTCCTTATTCCTTAAAAATAAGGTGGCGACTCCTTTGTTTGATTTCTAAACCCCCCCTCTAATCACATCGCCCGGTGATGATGTGGACTCACACCTAAAGCCCCGCCGCGAGGCTGGTCCACACTAACATGCATTTAATCACAATAAAAGACACCCTAATATGCTTACTAACATGCACTCATAATGAAACTAACCCTAATCATACATGCTTACATAAAATAACACCAAAGCTAACCCTAATCATACATATGACATGAAATAACGAATAAAACTAACCCTATCATGTTAAACATATTCATAGCAGAAAGAAAAAGAAAAGAGAATCCATCCCATATGAAAATCAAGAGGACTTACACCATAGCCTCATAAACTTATGTAAGAAATCATGAAAAATGAGAACCAAGGTTAAGGATTTACCCTTCGATCTCCTTCTTGGCTAGCCTCCTCCAAACTCCTAGCCTTGAGTTCTTACCCCTTCAATGGTGTAAGAATGAAGAGCCAAAAAATATGTAGCCTCCTCTCCCAAAAACCCTAAAATTCTCATTCTTTCTCTCTAACTCCATAGTGCAGTATATATAGAGCTAGGGTTCATATCCTTGAATGGTTAGGATTTAATTCTCTAAAAATGATCCTAGGGTTTAGAATTGATCATGCTAGGGTTTGCCAACTGAAAACCCTTCGAATTTATTCCAAAAAAACAAACCAAATCAGCCAAAACAAGTGGGAAAGTTTCAAACATGCCAAAAATACAAAATGGGCTCGAGCATGCTGGTGACCATCCTAGCCTGGACGGCTGGCCGTCCTGGGCTGGACGGTTGGCCGTCCTAGCTAGGACGGTCACCGTAGTGACTTCCCAAATTTTCTTCCCCAAATTTTAGGGTTTTCATATTTTGGCCATATTTTGGTCAAATTTGATCCAAATCCGATGGTTCAGGGCTCAAAACGACCGTGTTTTGATCCTCCACATTTTTAGAATGTTTTTGGGTTAAAATCAATTGACCATGGTCAAGGGTTTTAGCAAAAAGCTAGCCAATTGATCCGGTTGTGCCAAAATTGGTCATATGACCATTCTTTGTTTTGTAAAATTGATCAATTAGGCTTGCACCACTTCTAAAAACATGGTTTTAATATGAAATTGGTACTTGAAAACATGTTTTGAAAATCTTTCATTTTGGTAAAAATGACCAATTCACAGTCGATTTGAACAAAACCCTAATTCAGCTCATTCTTACTCGTGGGATCGATTTTGGGAGAATCTATCCCAACCATTCAAATGTTCAATTGGCACTCCAAATTCACTCTCTACATCCATATAAACCTCATGAAACAATCCGTTTCGAATTCGGAGGTCATTCGGAAATTATACGAGAAAAAGGACGAAAATGCCCTTCAAGTCGCAAAAACCCTAATTACCTATCGAGCTCTTATCAGAATGCTATGAAAATTTATAGGGATGTTCTAAAACACCTCAAAAGTCAAATGCAATACAAATGGGTTGATTCCAATCCAAATGTACACATGAAATAATGAATTGTCATTTTCCTCAGAAAATGGCAATTTGGGCAATTTGGTCTTTACAAGGCCAATTCCTTACCAAATGATCAGCTATTCTAGTTAATCATTTGCATGGACATATGGTAGAAATAATTGGTAAAAATGGGGTGTCCACAATATCGTTGAGAATGGAACGGATACCCAAAGGTAACGAACCTACTTAATCATGAATATTTCAGCAATTAGTCCTATTAGGTGAAAGAGAATCACCATAATTGTTTAATAGTCTACCGCAAGATTAACCCAAAGGTTGATCATGGTAATACTATTTATTATGATTTTAAACATGTGTGTTACTATGATTAATTGTCAACTCTTAGCATTAATGCAGTGAGCATGAATTATAGTAATGTTAGACCTTGTTTTGTTACATATGTATACTTGGTCTGATTCGATCTTCAATTGAATAAATTTCTAGAATTAAGTGAAAGAACAAGTTTAGTTTCACCTTAATTGGTGTACAAGATCTTGATAAAGCACTTAAATTTGGGAAATCGTATGCTTTTACCGATATAAGCAATGCAACAGAAAGGACTTTGCACAAAGTCTGAAAAAGATCGAACGGACTCATTATTAAGTTTATACGGATGAGTATAGCAAACAATATCAAGTCTACCATTTCTAAAAGAATAATGTTAAAGAATTCCTTATTAAGGTGATATAATGTTTCTGATCAACTAATGAGTTTTTGTGGGAACATTAATAGCTAAACTTATCACCATAAAGTTTGTTGGTCACATGGTATAAATAAGTATGTTATTATAATGATTAATTTGGCTGCTTAATTAAATATTCTTGGGATGAATATGGATAAGTTCTTTATCATGAAATTCTTATTGAATTTCTTACATATCTAGTATGGGTCAGTTTTGATCAATTATAACACTATAAAAGTTAAGTGTAATATGGATCGATTGGTCAGTATGATTATTAATTCCGCATAAATGTGATTTCATGATCTTTATATTTCTTGGGCTTAATGCAGTTGTTAATTATGTAACAACATAATAGAATTTTACTAGCCAATCATTAATTAAGATTTGTTTCAGATTTTATGTTCATTATGTTTGATTTCTTTACCAAAACTTGATCTTGATGGTTATTGTTTTTAACTTATGGAATAAGAGTTCCTATTGGTTTAAGAATACTTTTATTGTGGGTTCTGGTATTCTTTATAATGTTTTGAATGGATTAAAGTTTGATAATCCTGTTACTGAAACTTTTTTTTTTTTTACCCTATATGATATCATAATGTTGGCTTTAAACATAACTTAATGAACGATGACTTCTTAACCTTGTGGCATAAAATTTTAGGACATATTTATAGAGAAAGGTCACAAGAAGTATAGTCATTTAAGATAATCCATATAGATATTTGTGGGCTTTTATCATTTTTTTTTTTTAATGGGGAAAGTATTTTATAACCTTTATTGATTATTTTTCACATTATGTTCATATCTATTTGTTGCAAGAAAAATCTTAAGTAGTGGATGCCCTTGAGGTGTACATTTACTAAGGTTGAATGGTAAATAGATAGAAATATGAAAAATCATTAGGTCAAATATAGGTGATGAATATTTTGGAAAGTATGATAAATCAGGGTAATACCTGAGCCCATTTTTAAACTCTTAGAAAAAAAAAAAAAAAAAAAAAAACATGGCATTTGTGTAAAGTATACTTTGCCAGAAACGCCATAATAGAACGATGTAGCTGAAAGGTGTAATCATACTTTAATGGATATGATTAGGAGAATGTTAAGTAATTCCACTTTATTTGTGTCATTATAGATGCAAGCTATTAAGACTATTGTATACTTATTGTATTGATTCCAGAATAATAAGTGGTTACCTCATTGGTTACTCTAAAGAATCCAAAGGTATAAGTTTTATTTTCCTAGTCATAGTATGAGAATTTTAGAAACCGATAATGTCAGATTGATTAAAATTGGTGAAATCAATGGGAGTGATATACCATGAAATGTGGTAATTCAAAAATTTAGGGTACATGTCCCGGTACCTATACTTCTACGAATATTGTTATTCCTATCGTTGCTAAACAACTTAACAATAATGAACGACAAATTAATAAACCTTCACTTTATAATGAGATTGTCACCAATGAACAGTTAGTAGAAGGACCATATGAAATAGCATTAAGAAAATTTTAAAGAGAAAGAATGTTTGCTATTTTAGATGGTTATGTGGTTTATTTACAAGAATCTAATTTTGACATAGGGACAAGTAAGAATCCGGTATCATTTTTACAAGCCATAGAAAGTGTTGATTCTATCAAATAGATTGATGCCAAAAATGGTGAATTGAAATTAATTGCTCGGAATGAAGTCTACGATATCGTTGAATTGCCAAAATGATACAAGAAAGTTGGTTGTAAATGAGTATTTAAGACTAAACATAACTCTAGGGCAATATCAAATTATATGAAGCTTGACTAATGGCAAAAGTTTTCACTTAGAAATGAGGCATTGATTATAAAGAGACCTTTTCTCCTGTATCCAAGAAGGACCCACTTAGAATCATTATGGTTTTGGTGACTCATTATGATTTAGAGTTATACCAAATTGATGTGAAAATTGCTTTTCTTCATGCGAGTTTAGAATAAGAAATGTATATGGATCAACATTAAAGTTTATCCATTAAGGAAAAATGACATTTAGCTTGCAAACTTAAAAAGTCGATATATGAATTTAAACAGACTTCCCAACAATGGTATCTTAAGCCTGATGATACCATAACTTCCTTTAGATTTAAAGAAAACACTATTGATTGTTGTATTTATCTAAAGGTTAGTGGGAGTAAGTTTATATTTTGATACTGTATACTGACAATAATTTGCTAGCTATCAGTGATCTTAGTTTATTGCATAAAACTAAAAGAGTTTCTCTCAACAAACTTTTAAATGAAAGATATGGGTAAGACAATTTATATGATAGGAATTAAAATATTCCTAAATTGATCATCGGATTGTAAAGATTATCTCAGAAAGCATATATTAAAAGAGTTTTAGAGAGATTCAGAATGGAAAAGTGTTCCACAGAGATAAGTTTAGCCTTATGCAATAATATATATATATATATATATATATATATATATATATATATATATATATATATATATATATATATTAACGGGAACGAAAACAAATAAAAGGAATTCTATATGATTTTGCATATATAGAAAGTTTAATGTATGCATAAAGAAATACATGCTCACATTTAGGAGGTTTGATAGTCTTTAGGTTATTGACTATTCAGACTTAAATTTTGATGGATGTATTGATAATAGAAATTTCAATATTATCATTTCATCTATTATGAAAGTTTAATTTGTAGCATGTTTTGAGGCTACAGTTCATGGATTATGGTTGTGGAATTTTATGTCAGGACTTGGGATTGTCGACTTCATTGCTAAGTTGCTGAGAATTTATTGTCCACAGTTATATTTTCTATAAAGGCAAGTATTTTAATGATGCTAAACACGTGGAAACGAAATACTTTGCCATTAAGGTATAAGTTCATAATCGACGAGTGTCAATTGAATATATAAACACACAATTTATGATTGCAAATCCATTGATAAAAGGATTGGGTCCAAAGACATTTGAAGTACATGCCATAAGAATGAGTCTTGGACATAATCCATGACGGTTTTATGGATTGTTTTATGTTAATTATGTTATTTGACACTTTGACTTCATTAAAGATGTTCATGTTAATTCCTGTTTTAATTGTGTACGTACATGTATGAGAATGAATAAATAATAACAGGAATAGTCTCTATTATAAGAGACATTATTGTAGGACCTTTTGAATTTACTTCTCATGTATAGACTATAATAAACAGGTTACTAGTGTTGTAGTGCATGGATGGAACCATGTCGCATATTGATGTCGAACCGCCATGACTCACATTAGTGGGTTGTTTATTTATAGTATTATGATGACTGGATTAAATTAAGATTGGATATGATTTATTGCGGGCCTAATGTTAACCTTGTTAGACCTTAACGTATGTTATCAAATGTGCCAAGTGGGAGAATGTAAGATAAATTTCTTATTTATCTATTAGGTGGCTCACATAATAAGCATATCTGATAAGATGGGTTTAATAGGATAATATCCTTATCTTATATTTATCTAGTTAATGATTGGCCAATAGAGAAGTGGTTTCCTAAATTACTCCAACTTTGATGGGCAGTGGAGTTATAAAGAGATTTGGAAACTGGTCCTCTCTCTGCCTATAAAAAGATTCAAGTTACCCATCTCAATTAACTGAATCAAACATATCTGAAAGGGGCCCAAGAGAGAGAAATCAATTTCCATCAAGATTAAAGGCTTCTAAAAGATTGATCGTTTGAAGTAAGCATTATGGATTCAAGTATGTATTTATGTTTATTCCGCATTATTTTGATTCATGATCCATATGATTCTTGGATTTAATATAGTTGTTAATCATGTAACAACATAATAGATTTTACAAAAAAAATGCATTATGTTGTGTTTTGACATAGAAGGGACTAAAGTGGGAGATACATTGGACAAAATTAGAGTTACTAACATAGCCATTATGCGTGTCACAAATAATGTTATGTCACTTTTAAAAAATGGCATGTATTTGGGCATGCTAAAAACATTGAAGTGAACATTTTTCAAAGAGGACCCCATAACAAAAATCTGGTCCAATGAACATTAAAGGCATTGATGAGCCAAGGTCTTTGTGTATCACCATAATATTGTCATAAACAGTAAAGCATAAACACTTTTAAATGCATAAACATGTTCTTGATCATTGCTCGGAAAAAAAAAAAAGTTGTGTACTAAATGAGATTCCAAGTGCCCATGTTTTCAGGGCCAGCCTAGAGGGCAAGCAAGCAATGCTATTACTGGATAATTCTCCACCCTTGGGCTATCCCACTTGGGCCTAGTCGATCCAACCCAAGCTTGAGGAAATTCTCCTCCTTTTCAGAAAGGGCCCGTCTTGCTTATACCATCTCTGTTAAGGAATATCTCCATCACTCGACTGAAGAGAGAGAAAGCATAACAACCTCTTGCACTGCACCAATCAAGGGTCAACACCTATGCTTTGATACCCAATAACAACCCTCTGCTAGGACAGCCACCAATGTGAAAGGGACAATGGAATCATGGGTGATATCCTCGCTCGCTTGAGGCAAGTAAGCACATATTCCCAACCCTACGAAGCCACATGTCCTCAACCACATTCTCTGATATATATTCCACAGTATCAGCTGAGAGGTAACCCTAATTCGCCTTGCTCTATTCCATTCTTGATCTCTTAAATTATTCTTACTAATTTAATCGTCGGAGACTGGTTGACAGGTGCCACAACGGTACCCTAAAGATTCAAAGCAAGGATGGAGCACGGCGACGGCCCTGATATAATCCACTTTCCCAATTTCCAATAGAACAATGATGCCACTTTGGGCCCCCAAAATTTTGTTAAAAACTAGGGCCTCAATGACCCCTATTTTCTTGACAACCAAACAATTCAAAAGTCAATTAAGGAAATGTTTACATTAGCTTTTAAAATGATTTTTAGAGCTCAGAATTCCATTGGATCTAAAGGCCCACTTGTGTTAGCTCTTTTCTAAAATCACTTTTAAAGAATTATCTCTTTATAATTATGTTCAAACTATATCTCCACATTCAAAAATTTTATAGTAAAAGTGATCGTGGCATAAGTTGGGATCCTTAACTTTAATTTGCTACAATAACTTTTTGTATTAAAATTTTATCAATCATTATATCACTACTCGTGGCCCATTTGGAAACAGAAGCAAAAGAGAAGCAGAATCTAGAGAAGCAGAAGTAGAAGTCAATTGCGTTTAGATACTGTATTTTAAAGTGCTTTTGGCACTAGAAGTGCTTTTACTGCCTGTTTGGATATCATATAAAGAAGTTGCTTTTAATTATGAATTGACACAATTACCCTTGACAATAAAATTATAAATAATTTTATTTATAAGAATAAATAATATGAATAATATTATTTAACAAATGATATAAATAATAAATAATATAAATAATCTTATTTATAATTAAAATTTGTGGTTCAAATTAACGGTTCACTCCTCAATAGGGTAGATGGGATATGTATTTTGAAAAATCAACCATTGGATTAGATGCTCGTATTATGTTTATCATGCCTGCAAAAAATCACAGTGATCCAATTGTTGGTTTATGAGAAAACTAACGGATGGGTTAGGTTATTATGTGGGGGATATGAAGGGAAAGAAAATTATTTTAGTTATTTTTGTAAGGGCAATATTGGTATTAGGAAATTTTTGATATCAAAAGCAGAATCACAAAAAGGAAAATCACCCAACTGGGTGATTCTCACAAAAGCAGCATCTTTGGCTTTTGGGTGTTTTTTGAAGTTGCTTTTTTTTTTTTTTTGCCAAACGATGCACAAGCTGCTTGTGATAGGGAAAAGCTGTTTCTCCCGCTTTTGCTTCTCAATCCAAATGGGCACCCAAGCTGTCTAGAAGTAATAATCATCACATCCCCTTAAATCAAGTGAAATTTTAGGTTCCAAAAGTAATTTTAAGAAAAACTTATGCAAACAGGACCGATTATGACAACTTGAGAGGTAATAGGCTTGTTGGCGAAATTTTCATGCCATAAGTGATTGTGACAAAAGTTAGGAACCCCAACTTTTGCCACAATCACTTCTAGTGTGCATGAAAATTTTAATATGTGAAGATATAGTTTGAACATAACTCTAATGAGTTTTGTGAAAATAATATACTAAAAGTGATCGATTTTAGAAAAATTAACACAAACGGGCCCTAAAATTTCTGCATCTTTTAGCTTTCAAACATCTAAAACTCAAGAAATCATACCAAAATTAAAAATTAAAGATCTAAAATTATAATTTATTTTCTTATCCACATTTTCTCAATAACCAAATGATCCAAAAGCAAGATGGAAAAAAAGAAGAAAATGAAAAAAAAAAATTAACTTTATTGTTGTTGTTGCATTTTCTTGTAGTATATATATATTTTGGTAATGAAATATGCTACCCAATTTTGTATAAGTATTAGTAAATAAAAAAAATGTGTACTTAATATTTATGTGCAATTTTTTTGTATCAAAATATCAATACATATAGTAAAGCCCTATTTTAGGAGCTCGCTTAGGGCCCCAAGATTTCAGGGTCAGCCCTACATGTTTCCCAAAATGGGGTGTAGAGATAGATTAGAATTAAAATAGTAAATTCATGTTATAGTGTGACCACATCCCGTAAGTGAAAAGTTAAAAACTTTAAAAAAACCTACAATGGAGAATAACATAATTTAGTGAATCAAAGTTTTGAGGAAAGGCAATTGCTGGCTAAGGAATTTCCTTGCATGGAAATATGCCCTTCTAATCAAATGTTCTTATTGAGATAACTAATTAGAGTACCCAAACAACGATATGAAGAAAACTGAATTAGCATAGAAGCTAATTATTAAAATTTATTAATTCAGTTATCACATTTTAGCTAAAAACTCACTACTTAATAATTTTAAAGGAATTATACTTTTAATTTTATTTCAAAGGAATTAGACTTTTAATTTTTTTTTTTTATTTCCACAACTAAAATTTTTAAAAAAATATATGTAAATTTTAAGAGAATCTTAAGTAATTAAACCTTCATAATTTACTAAATTAAGAGATTAGTTTTTGAAAATATATATTGTCCGGAAAAAGTAACCTAAAATGAATCGTATATATTGCATGTCCATTAACAAATGATGAAACTCTTAGTAATAATTTTACGAGATTGAATCTTAGTAGTAATAATTTATTATAACCTCATGCTGGACTTTTGATATTCAATTGTACCTCCGCAGTAATGCTTGTCCATTAACAAATCCAATGGAGATGTGTTAATATTTGGCAAGACTTAACTAATATTTTTTAAATCAACCATTTCAATACAATTTTGGGGCCCATGTTCCCAAATGTGGGAAGTAATGTAAAGAGAGGCAAGAATTTTATGGAAGAGAAGAAAGTTTTTTTTTTAAACATAAACTTATTATTAATTTAAAACCCTCACTTATGGCGGAGGAAAACCATGGACACAATCAGAGCAACTAGGAGATTTCAAACCCACCCAAAAATAAACCAACAAAACCAAACAAAAAAACCAAAACAGGCCTAAAGCAAAAAAAGAATAAGAACTATACAAGCCTGAGGAAATTAACTAAGACCAATAATAAAATATAAACACAGAACAACCATCAAATAATTAGCCTAAACGAATAGATGCCAATCCCACCCAATCCATCCTATACATCCCATGGACCTCTCTATGTAAGAGACTTACGTCCCTCACTAGAGTATTATTACCTACTGCGCTATCTTTAGCAAACCAATCCACAACTTTATTACCTTCCCTGAAACAATGCTTTATAGAAAAATCAAACTCCTCAAGCAATTTAGTCAGTTTATCCCAAAAGTCCCAAAGGTACCAAACTGTACAATTTTTTGAAAGAATCTAAGAGACTACCACCAACGAATCACACTCTATATCGATGCACAAAAAACCCATCTCCTTACAAAAAAGAAGACCCTCCAAAACCGCTCTAAGCTCCGCTTCATTATTAGAACAAGTACCAAAATATTTTGAGAAGGCAAAAATAAACTTTCCATCACAATCCCTTAGGATACCCCCACCTCCAGCAGGCCCCGGATTCCCCAAACTACTTCCATCCAAATTTAGCTTGAACCTGCCCCTAGAAGGCCTTGTCCACTTTACTACATGCAATTTTTTTGGCATGGGTTCACTAACTGGTATCTCTAGCCGGTTCAACAGAATTCTATCAACCTTTGATAATTTAGAAAATTTATAGACAGAACCAGCTATAGTTTTAATCCAATAAAGAATAGATACCATAACCTGATTTAAATTTTCAGACTTCCTTTCCATCCTTGCTAAGCAGCGACGCCATAATCTCCAAGTCACAACCACCGGAACAATACTCATAACAATCCCGACTTGAGAAGCTCTAGAAGCTCGGTTTATACAAGCTTGAAACTTTACCTTCCAGCTCCGAACATTTTGAAACGGAAATCCCAATTCAACATAGGTCCGTTTCCAGATTTCACTAGCAAATTCTCCATTGCATAAAACATGATCCAGGTCCTCAACATGCCCCTCCAAACAACAATTACACCGAGAAACAAGAGAAATGCCACATTTACTAATTTGTTCATCCACTGGTAAACACCGGAAAAATGCCCTCCAAATACAAAGAGACATTTTTTTTGGTATTCAGCTATTCCATATCCATCTAGCCCAGTCAAAATTCTGCATCTTCACCCTTATCACCTCCCATGCCGATTTAGTAGAGAAGAAAGTTGAGTGTTGATCACTCAAGAAATCTTTAACATGGCAACTGTACACGTGTGGTTTTTAGTGGGGGCATGTCAGAAAGGTTAACCTTGCACCTTTTCAAGGTAATTGATTGGTTCGAAGTTAATCGAGCCAAAATAATAATATCAGGCAATTGTGATAATTCGGCTTTGCCTCAATGAAGAGGACTTTTAATTAATTATACAAGGCAAAATAACTTAAATAACTTGAAATGTAAGAAGTAAAACAATAAATAAAACGATTTGAAGAAACCACATAATTATATTATTACCTCCATTTCTGGTACAGCAATTTTACACTTCTGTTAAAATCCTTCGAAGCAAGAATTCTATATTAGAGAATTAGACAGAAAATGATAGTAGAAGAGAGAGAAAGATCTTAGAATGAGAGGATAGAAAGATAAGAGAGAGAGAGAGTTGTAGACGAATTAAAGAGAGAGAAACCTACTGAATATGGGATGAGAAGAGAAATCCTAAGTTAAAAAAGACATTTAGATTATGAGAGAAAGATGAAGATAAATATAAAAACGTGAGTCTTGTGTGGTTGTGGAACCCTTTGCATGGAGGATTCTTCCTCTATTTATAAACTTTAGAGATAACCACCTTCAATTCGTGTCAAATGAGGTGTAGGCAAGTGTCAAGTGCTCCTGCATCATGTTTGGAGTCCATGTGTACTGCTGTGATGAAGTTTTGCTACATAATGATTGGTCTAAAGTTTCTGACTGTTCATCTTCAATCTAATTTGAAACTTCCACTTGGCTGTAAAAATTTATTTTCTGACTTAAATAACTACTGCAGACTGATTTTAAATGATTGAGAACGAAAATCTATCATTCTCTTATACAAAACTTCCAACACATGTTTAAATATTCAAAAAATAACCGCCATAGCAGTTATTTGGAGAAAAAGTGAGGGAATTCTGATTTTTTCCAGATTTCTTCTTCAAAACTGATTTGGACATGTGTTCTTTGTTGATTGGCAATTTTTTAGTCACTTAAACTCATCATTTAATTGCCTACATGCATCTTTTCTATTGGCTTAATATTTTTTTGGTGGTGAATATACCCCCGCATCAAAAGAAACTCGTTAGAGTTTTGAATTGATGTAATTAAAATAACATGCCATTTTCTCATTTTGCATGTAAATACCACAATTTCTTTGGTATATAGTTTTTTTTCCTAGTACCATTTTGCTGGCACTTTTTATTTTTAATGACTTCTTATGTTTTTTTGTTATATAATTTCCCACATTGTGAGAAAATATTCATTAAGATACATGCCATTAATTTTTCTTGGATGGACATAACCATTTAAATTTCCTAAATGATAAGCACCACCCTTCAACACTATAAACTTGGAAAAAACTTTCCCAATTTGGTGATCATTTGCCACATTTACGGTCCTTCGAACCAATCTGACATAATGGTTTTCCATGTTGGAAACTCCAAATCATTGACTTCCACATTAATTTGCTTCAAGGAAAAGTTTGGGATATCTAACATGTTCTTATACTTTTCCTCATCATTGTTTACGGGCTCAAGATCACTCTTGTGACATTGTTCCTGCAAAAATTTTAAGGCAAAGTAAAAGTATTAAGACCATAAACACATTTTTGCTAATTATATAAATGTTGTTGGTCTTTCATGAAAACATATCCTTTAGTCATCCAACTATTGGAATGTTAGTGTCATGTAATTCTATTTCAATCTCTTGAATTGAAGAAAATGAGTTCTTATCCAAACTTTTTCTGGAAATTTTAATTATATATATATATATATATATATATATTAACTCATGAACTCTATCAATCCATTTTGGGTATGATTTTCTATACATTGAAACTTGGACCCTCTGAGTTTTACTTAAGGAACAAAACTTAAAGTTTATGTCCAGATTGCATTGAAATGGCCAATAATTGGCCTATAAACATCACATTGGCCAAAATTAGCCTTGACATCGACCCCCCGAGTTCTACTAAAACTTGAGGGATGATTCTTAGTCTAGGTCCATATTAAGGTGGTCCAAGACCATGTTCTTCAATCCTATTAACTAGATCGGTCCTCATTCCTATTGAACCCTCGAGATCCACTTTAGGGTTTATGTTTGGAACACTTATCTTCTAAGCATCAAAAGATGTACTTATTGGCCTATTGACTTCAAATTGGCCATAAATGGGACTTAACATGGGTTGATTTTCAAATTCCATTTAAGGAATGATATTGGTCACACCAATTCGACTTGCATCAAAAGGTGCAGTAACTATTCTGTTTACATCTCCCATATCATAAAATCGCATTGGCATTGAAGAACCTAGGCCTAGTTACATTTACTTGGCCAATTATTGGCCTATTAACATCATTTTGGTTAACAATTGGTCTTAGTAAAGAAGACCTCCGGGTTCAACTGTATTAACAATGTTAGAATTCACTCTATTTGTATCATAGGATAGATTTCCATGTTGAGTTGGATCTATAAGAACAGATGCAGATCTACTAATATCCCTTAGATTGTAGATAAGCCTTATAAGTTTACTAATAAACTTATTATGATGGGTTGTATTGTTTATATTACTTTTATTTGCCTCAAAAGAACTAATGCTTACTCTATTTGCATCTTTTACCAAAGGCATTTGAGTTGGCATTATCAAATCATTTTGTTGGGCATTAATAACTGCCTTCGATCTATTTGCATCATTGAAACCACTTACTGGTCTATTATTTTCATTTTGGCTATAAATTGGTCTTATCCCTATCAACTCTTGGGTTCTAAATAAACTTGATGAGGCATACCCAACAAAGAATTTCTTGGGGAAATAAGAAGTATATTATTTTTCTTTTACAAAACATTGCATACTTCTTCACTTGTAGAAGAAAATTGATTATTCATAGTATTGGCAATGGTTCGTTGTAATTGTTGATTAATTTCAGCCACTATTGGTTGAAAAATCTTTGGTAAGTTGCGACAAAGTTTCTGCATTAATATTTGAAAGGTTGGCTCTTTTTGTATTAGCTTCAACCCTTTTTTTTTTTTTTTCATTTTGAAGTAAATTAGAATATTCAAGAATGGTTTCAAGGCCATCTTCTGGCCTATTTTTCACATTTTTTTGAAGATTCTGCTTGCCTTGTTCTTCTTATCATCATAGCAAGAAATTTTTGTTTTTTATTATGCCTTTTATGTCTCACCGAGCGTGCCAAAAAAGATGTTCACTCAAGAAATCTTCAAGATAACAATTGCACACGTGTGGTTTTTAGTGGGGACGTACCATAAAGGTTGACCTTGCACCTTTTCAAGGTAATTGATTGGTTCAAAGTTAATCGAGCCAAAATAATAAAATAGGCAATTATGATAATTCAGCTTTGCCTCAATGAAGAGGACTTTTAATTAATTATACAAGGCAAAATAACTTAAATAACTTGAAATGTAACAAGTAAAACAATAAATAAAATGATTTGAATAAACCACATAACTATATTATTACCTCCATTTCTGGTACAGCAATTATACACTTCTGTTAAAGCCCTTCGAAGCAAAGATTCTATATTAGAGACTTAGACAGAAAAATATAGTAGAACTGGGAGAAAGATCTTAGAAGAAGATGATAGAAAGATAAGAGATAGAGAGAGTTGTAGATGAATTAAAGAGAGAGAAACCTACTGAATATGGGATGAGAAGAGAAATCCTAAGTTAAAAGAGACATTGAGATGATGAGAGAAAGATAAAGATAAGTATTAAGACGTGAGTCTTGTATGGTTGGGGAACCCTTTGCATGGAGGATTCTTCCTTCTATTTATAGATTTTAGAGATAACCACATTCAATTCGTGTCAAATGAGGTGTAGACAAGTGTCAAGTACTCTGCATCATGTTTGGAGTCCATGTGTACTGTTGTGATGGAGTTTTACTACATAATGATCGGTTTGAAGCTTCTGACTGTCCGTCTTCAACCCAATCTAGAACTTCCACTTAGCTGTAAAAATCTGTTTTTTGACTTAAATAACTACTGCAGACTGATTTTAAATGATTGAGAACGAAAATCTATCATTCTCTTATAAAAAACTATCAACACATGTTAAATATTCAAAAAATAACTGTCATAGCAGTTATTTGACGGTTATTTGGAGAAAAAGAGAGGGAATTCTGGTTTTTTCCAGATTTCTGATCTTCTTCAAAACTGATTTGGACATGTGTCCTTTGTTGATTGGCAATTTTTTAGTCACTTAAACTCATCATTTAATTGCCTACATGCCTCTTTTCTATTGGCTTAATATTTTTTGGTGGTGATTAAGTGTATAATTGAATGAATTACACAAAACTATAGAAAGATAACCAAAGAATTAGAGAGCACGACATTTGGTTCTCTCTACTTCCCCAACTATTGCACATTCCTAAAATTTACTTTCTTTTCCTCTAATTTTCTCAACAATCAAACAGAAGGAAATTTTGCTACAATCACTAATTGAAATTTTATGTAACAGAATTAGCCAATACAACACTTGAATAGTTTCAAGGCCAATGATTGTTGAACCATGTACCTGGTTTGAGATTTAATTCTTCCGTCAGAATCTTGATAAGCACTTGTTTAAACTTTACGCTGTATACATAGTTTATTCATGAAAACAAATAACACTTTAAATTTGATGGTTTTTAATAATTGTAATTATTTATTGAATAAATGGAGGAAAAGGGAAATAGTTTTTATGGAAAAGCACAATGACTGAAAAACAAAATAAAAATGAAACCATAATAGATTATAGAAGAAATTACATGGCCAATTCTTATATCATTGCTTCCCGGAATATATTTTGTGATGAAAGGCAATATTAGAAGAGATGAAGATGGAGGTTTGGATGCGTTTTTTATTTATTTATTTATTTTCATTTGTGAAGATTTTATTCTTGGATCAAAGGAAATGGTATGGAGGTTTTTGAAAGAGATGAAGATAGAGGTTTGGAAGTTAGATAACTGATGGACAAGGCTTCCCACCCACGTTCAAATTCCTAGTCTTCATGGGAGGTGGGGTTGTGCTTCAAATTGTTGGCGTGAGTTGTCAATTAAGAGATAAATCAAAGAGATTATAGGAAAGAATAAACCAGAGAGATTATAGGAAAGGATGAACCAAGAAATATGTATTGCCAAGAATAGGATACGTTGTTAATCTTTATACATATATATTTGTACAATGTCTCTGTTAAAGATAATAAAAATAGAAAAATTAACATTAACATGGTATCAGAGCTAGACGATCTCTGGCTTTTGGTTCACGTTGATCCCTAGTTCATAGTTTTCACATATGGAAGACACCGAAACCCCGACGAAGTCAGGTGACTCTTCCACTAATCATAATACTCTTCTCTCTGAATTATTCACCACCAAGATGGCCGAAGCTCTGTCCAAAGCTCAGGCCCTGACCATACTTTTTGAACCAGCAGCTATCCCGATTGGCATCAAGTTGGATGGTTCCAACTATGCTTTATGGTCCCAAGTTGTCGAGATGTACATCTCTGGCAAAGACAAGTCGGGCTACATCAATGGCGAGTTACCTTCGCCATCTCCGACTGACCCGTCATTCTGCAAATGGCGCACTGACAATGCAATTGTCAAAGGCTGGCTGATTAACTCCATGGATCCGATATTAATCGGCAATTTCATTCGATTTCCCACGACCAAAATGGTTTGGGATTCTGTTGCTACCACCTATTTTGATGGTGGCAATACCTCTTAAGTCTATAATCTCCGGCGCCGTGTCTCATGTCTTCGCCAAGCAGGTGGCTCCCTGGAAAAATACTACACCAATTTGCAAGGCCTCTAGCGTGAGATTGATTTTCGACGTCCTAATCCAATGGAGTGCTCTACCAATATTCAACGCTATAATAATCTCCTCCAAAAAGATCTGGTCTATGTATTCTTGGATGGTCTTGACGACAGGTTGGACAATATTCACAGCGATGTGTTGTAGCTGCACCCATTTCCCACCGTGGAGCAAGCATATGCTCATGTTCGCAGGGAGGCTCTTTGCCAAGTGGTTATGAACGTCAGCGACCATGAACCACCTCCAGGGGCGGTGCTTGCTTTGAAAGGCATCAAACTTGGACTGTCTGGATCGGATTCTTAGCATACTGGGAAATCTAAGACCCGTACCTCATCCGATATCCTCAAATGCTCTCATTGTGGCAATACGAAGCACACACGTGAAACTTGCTTCCATTTGCATGGGTACCCCGATTGGTGGCATGAGCTTCAAGCTCGGCAAAAAAAAAAAGGATACTATCTGTACTGCAGAAGGCACAGGAAAAGCTGTTGTGGCAGCAATAGAACCTTATCTTTCTCTTATCCCGCCTACTGCCTCACCTATCTCGGACTTCTCCCATGTGGATCCAGGTAACCTCTGTCATGCCTTGCTTAGTCATCGCCACGATGTGGACAGTAGTAATTGGCTCCTCGACTCTGGGGCCACGGATCATATGACGTTTGACCCCGAGGATTTCTCCCAACACTTATCTCTACGACGCACCAGCATTGCTAATGCTAATGAAGTGATCTCACTTGTCACAGGGGCAGGATCTGTGACCCTATCACCCTCTCTTCATTTACACAACACTCTTCTTGTTGCATCTTTATCTCATAAATTATTATCTGTTAGCGAAGTTACTACAGATTTGAATTGTGTGGTGCTAATGTTTTCCAATTTTTGTCTTATTTAGGATATTCTCACAAAGGAGATAACTGGGTGTGGTACTAAAAGGGAGGGATTGTATTGCATGGAAGATTTCAGTTTAGGTCATGTGCATCATGTGTCTTCTACACTTGGTTCCAAGACTCGACAGATTTGGTTGTGGCATCGTCGTTTAGGACATCCGTCATTTGGATACTTACGGCATTTATTTCCTGCTTTATTCTCCAATGTAGAGACCTCTGAATTTCATTATGAAATTTGTATTTTAGCCAAAATTCATCGTGCTATTTATCCATTAAGTATGAATAAAAGTGATACACATTTTGCTTTAATTCATTCTGATGTATGGGGACCCTCTCCTTTATCTACTATATCTGGTGTACGTTGGTTTGTTATATTTGTTGATGATTGCACTCGGATGACCTGGCTGTATTTTATGAAACATAAAGATGAACTGTTTAGTAACTTTCAGTTATTTCATGTTATGGTTCAGACCCAATTCTCTGCTCAGGTTCGAATTCTCCGCTCCGACAATGGTGGTGAATATGATAATCACCCCTTTCATTCCTATTTTCAACAACATAGTCTTATCCACGAGACTTCATGTTGCCAGACTCCTCAGCAAAATGGGGTCGTTGAAAGGAAGAATAGGCATATTCTTGAGACTGCCCGGGCTCTCATTCTAGGCGCTCATGTCCCCGCACGACATTGGCCCGATGCTATTACCACTGCCGTACATTTAATCAATCTCCTTCCTTCAAAAATCTTAAATTTTAAGACTCCATTACAGTCTCTGGCAGCATTGGTCTCTCTACCTTCGATCCTAATGCTCCCTCCTCGCATATTTGGGTGTGTGGCATATGTGCACCTCCCTAAGAACCAGCGCACCAAACTTGACCCCTGTGCCCTTCGGTGCCTCTTCTTGGGCTATGCTGCCCATCAAAAAGGCTACCGCTGCTATGACCCTGCTACCAAGCATACCCATGTGACTATGGATGTCACCTTTCTAGAGTCCGAATTTTTCTAACCTTCTTCGGCTTCCACTTCTTCTCTTCAGGGGGAGACACAGGATAAAGAGTTGAATTGGCTGAGTTTTGACTGGCTTGAAGATCGAAATGACATACCAATAATTGGCGAGGAATCAACAAATACATATTCAAGGTTGGACAAATCCACTAAATCGAGAGAGCCCAGCACATCAGGAGAAGATCCTGAATTCCCCAATCTCTCAGTGCCTACAGACCCATCTCCTGAGAATATTCCTGAGGTAAGCAATTTCACTACGCCACCACTTATGAATAACATAGATATGTCTGCTCGATATACCTTACCTTTCAAGCATAACCGTGGCAAGCCACCAAACAGATACTCTTCAGACTATGTTTCCACAAAAAAGCTACCTGAACCTCTCAAGACATTCTCACACGAGCTTTCCGCATGTCATATTCCCACTACAGTTCAGGCAGCATTAACGGATCCCAAATGGACACAGGCAATAGAAGAAAAAATGGGAGCACTACTAAAGAATCAAACATGGACCTTGGTTCTATTGCCAAAAGGAAATAAAATAGTTGGGTGCAAGTGGGTATTCTCTATTAAACACAAGGCAGAAGGATATATAGAATGGTATAAGGCAAGGCTAGTCACAAAAGGATACACTCAAATATATGCGTAGATTATCAAGAAACTTTTTCACCGGTTGCCAAGTTAAACACAGTCAAGGTCCTATTATCTCTCGCAGCCAACTTAGACCGGCCCTTGCACCAGTTTGATGTAAAGAATGCATTTCTCCATGGTAACCTTGAAGAGGAAGTCTACATGGATTCTCCTTCAGGCTACACGGCATCTTCCAAAGTTGAAGTTGTGTGCAAATTGCAGCGAGCACTGTATGGAGTAAAATAATCACCTCTAGCATGGTTTGGGCGGTTCAGTCTGGCAATGAAGAAATATGGCTTCCACCAAAGTAATTCAGACCATACATTATTTCTAAAGCACCAACAGGGCAAGGTAACAGCTTTAATTGTATATGTCGATGATATGATCATCACAGGGGATGATATAGAGGAAATCGCTAGGCTTCAGAAACAATTGGCGACCGAGTTCGAGATGAAAAATCTAGGAGGACTTAAATATTTCCTAGGAATAGAAGTTGCTAGTTCAAGGCGAGGTATATTTCTTTCTCAGCGAAAATATATATTAGACTTACTATGTGATGTTGGAATGTTGGATTGTAAGCCAGTAGGTACTCCAATCATTCAGAATCACAAGCTTGGGGAATATCTAAGCCAAATGCCAATGGACAAAGGAAGGTACCAGAGATTAGTTGGTAAACTTATTTACCTCTCACATACCCGTCCAAATATTGCTTACACAGTGAGTGTAGTAAGTCAATTCATGCACCAACCTAGTAAGAAGCATATGGAGGCAGTGATCCGGATCTTACGATACTTAAAATCTTCTTCGGGAAAAGGGCTTATGTTTTCGAAAAATAACCATCTCAAAGTTAATGGTTATACAGATGCAGATTGGGCAGGGAACACCACAGACAGGAGATCCACCTCAGGCTACTTCATGTTTGTCAGGGGGAATCTTGTTACATGGAGAAGTAAGAAGCAAAAGGTGGTGGCATTATCAAGTGCTGAAGCAGAATTCCGAGGAATGACTAAAGGACTTTGTGAACTCCGTGTGGCTCAAAAGACTTCTAATTGAAATTGGGTTTGCTCCTACCTTCGAGATGGACCTTTTTTGCGATAACAAGGCAGCTATCGCCATTGCTCATAATCCTATCCAGCATAATCATACCAAACACATGGAAGTTGACAGACACTTTATCAAAGAAAATCTTGAAGCTAAAATAATTCAGTTTCCATTCGTGAAGTCCGAAGACCAACTAGCGAATATTCTTACAAAGGCCGTATCAAGCAAGAATTTCTACAACTCACTAAGCAAGTTGCGCATTGAAGATTTGGATGCTTCCACTTGAAGGGGAGTATTGGCGTGAGCTGTCAATTAAGAGATAAACCAGAGAGATTATAGGAAAGGATGGACCAAAAAATATGTATAGCCAAGAATAGGATACGTTGTTAATCTCTCTATATATATATTTGTACAATGTCTCTGTTAAAGATAATAAAAACAAAAAAATTAACATAAATTACCAAAACAATAAAAACAGAAAAATTAACATAAATTACCAAAACAGTCTTAATCTCATGGTGTGAACCAGCGACCTATGGGATTTGGAGGCCTTTCACTTAAATCATTGTAGATTGCGGATGATCTTTATCCATCTCGATTTATCCTTCTCTATTATCCACATTTATCCTTCTCTATTATCCACTCAAGATTGGGTTTTTGAAAAAGGATAAAAGTTTGAAAAAAACTTGGAGTCGCCACCTTATTTTTAAGGAACAAGGAAACCATTAAAAAAGAGTTTTATTTTCAATAAAACAATGACCCCATATTTTGGAAAAGCATGGTCTTCGAATCAGAGTTGGATTCGGGGGCTAGGTTATAAAGTGGGAAGGTTCCAAGGAATTCCTTGTAGGCACCCACCTCACCCTAATTAAAGGTCTCCAAATTAATTTTGGCCTTTATCAAAATCTTATCACAACAATTTCCAATTATCTAATTAACCACGGAAAATATGAATAATAATAATAATAATACTAATAGATAATACAAAGTAAACATAATCCTAAAGACCTTAGGAGACTCACAGTCAACCTAAGATTGGACTTGCGCCCTATTGACTTTCTACGTACCTTACCAATCTCTTGATAAGAATCAAAGTCCACGTAGTTCGATTACCTAGGACTCTCCTATTGTAATGAACCACATAGTCGAAAAGACTCTATCTTATCTAGGACTCTAGCTTCGAGAGTTGGAGTTTGATTAAAACACTTTTTCATAATGGATGGAATTTCATTCCAATTTGAATTCTTTCAAAATCACTTTTTAGTATCCTTCTCGAAGTAAATTCCTAAATAAAATATAACTCTATTCCTATTGTAATTCTTACAACAAATGACAGTCCTAAGTGGGGTCAAGTGACCTCCCTAATCCTAGAGTCTCTAACTACTCCTAAGTTAGTCTAAACACCTAAAATATTAACATTATGCATGCTGGAATTTCTGGAAAATACATAAAAAAATGCAATAAAGAATGTAAACAATGCACGAAAAATGTCTTAAATGCAAACTAAGTTATCTATGTGAACCTAGGCATGTTTCTAAGTTAGTTTTGATGCTAAAAATGATTTTTAATCCACTTTAAGGTTACTTTTAAACCTTGGACAGATTTAAATGCGATCAAAAAGTGGAATCAAAACCCATAAAAATAATGAATAAAAAATGTGTAAATGATCTAACATGCAACCTAATATGATATACTAAGATTACCATCTATAAAACTATACAAAAAGTGGATTAAGAATGGTGATTAAGTCATATTAAAATGGATGTTCAAATCTTAACAGATTTGAATAGTCACTTTAAATGGCTTTAAGACCATTATTAATTCACCCAAGACACTAAATAAAAGTACTAACATGCATACTAAACAATAAATTAAGACCCTATATGCAAAACTATTTTAAACAATCGAACTTTACTAAGTTAATCATGCAAATCTCATACTAACCAATTTATATGCAACAACCAATTATTCCTAAATATGAAGACTCAACTTAAGCATAAATTCCTGCATAATAGAGACATTGAAGAAAAGAAGAAGAAGAAGAAGAAGAGTATGCAAACCTTTAAAATAAAGCACAATAATTAATTGCATTAACCTTTTTGCCTCCTTGACCCTTTGCTTCTTAGCTTCTTCTTCAACCTCTAAGGGCTTCAAAGATGTAGCTAAAGTTGCTAGGGGGCTAGTGTAATGCCTTAAGGCTTTACTCTTCCAATTTGGCTCTCTAAATGCCTTGTGTGTTGTGCTAAAACTGATTTCAGGGCTCTATATTTATAGGGAAGCTTCAAATTGATCAATGGCTCACATTGAAACTCTTAGGAATGATCCAAGGACCACAATTCAGTCTTCCAAGGTCTTCAAGTTCGTCCCAGAGTCCCCAAGACCGAGCTAGACACTTGGAAAAGTCCTAGGAATATAAAAGACAGAAAAATAGCAGGTATAGGCTAAATGCTCGGGTGACCATCCTCCTTAGGGGATGGTCATTGAGCCCCCAAGCCTAATTTGCCCTTTGTGGGCCTATCTCAGCCCGTTTCGAATTTTTTCGACTTTTCGGACCCGTTTTAAGTCCAAATTCGACTATTCAAGCCCCAAAATGATTGTGATTCGATTCTCCATGTTTTAAGAAGTATTTGAAGTGAAAATGCATTGACCAAAGTCAAAGTTTTGGGGAAAATTCAACTGATTAGCTGTTTAGGGCCTGCAAGGCCCAATTTAGGGTTTTGAAATCTGCTAACCGATCATTCTCAAAATCATTTCTTCTTCTCGAAACAAGTTTTAAAATATTTTAAGAAAGTATTTTGAAGCCTTTAAAGGCTTTGGTTTGATAAAAATATCGAATTCCAGTCATTCCTAGTTGAAACCCTAATCTAAGCTTAAAAGGCCCTTTTGAGCCTTAAGAGCCAAACATGAGCCCAGAGGCTCAACAGACCTTGCCACTGATCAACTTAGCTACCAAACACACCCTATATATCCATGCCAAAGCCTCGAGACCGCCCGAGACAAGATCGACAGTCATTCAGAGCTTTTGTGATTCAAAGGACAGTGTCGCCCCTCAAGTCACAAAAGGCCTTATTTTCTATCAAGCCTGGCTCAGAATGCCATGAAATTTAACAGGGATATTCCTAGACTCTCTAAAGACCAAATACAAGAAGAAATGACTCAACCCGACCTAAAAACCTACATGCGATAATGACCTCTATCTAACTGCTCACAAGGGTAAAACTGTCAACTTAGGGTTTCAACACCCTATTTCACCTCAAATCACAGGCAACCATTAGTGACCATACTCATGGTCAAAAATGGATGTCTACACATAGGTTAATTGTATATTTTGTTACAGCATTGTTTAAATGGAGCCTCCCCAATGTAGCTAGGGGTGTAAACGGCCCGGGTTGGCCGGCTTGGAAGCATAAAATGAGCCAACCCAATTCTAACGACCCACTAAAATGCCAACCCAAGCCAACCCATTGAAAAGGCCAACCCAAGCCAACCCATTGAAAAAGCCAACCCAAGCCTACCCAAACCACACGGTTTGAGCTGTTTGAACGGGTTGAACGGGCTCTTAATCTAAAAAAATAAAATAGTAATACTTTTAGGGATTCTAACTTAGTAAAAATATTAACCATGTTTTTCTAGGTTATGTTTCCTAACTTGTACCTACTAAAAGCCACAAGTAAAGATCTTGAACTATAAAAAATAATCCTCAATGGTAATACTTTTCTAGGTTATGTTTCCAACAATCCTTAATAAAAAAACTATGCAAAGTCACTCATAATTCAAGTCAAACTATAAAAAAACACATCTCAACATTATAGTAAAACAAAAAAACCGCCCCAAAATTGGGGACAAAAGCAAAAACACATCTCAACATTATAGTAAAACAAAAG
>JAESVK010000262.1:86501-100342 GCA_017140935.1 Hamamelis virginiana
TGGGGACAAAAGCAAAAACACATCTCAACATTATAGTAAAACAAAAGAACCGGCCCAAAACTGGGGACAAAAGCAAAAACACATCTCAACAATATAGTAAAACAAAAGAACCGTCCCAAAACTGGGGACAAAAGCAAAAACACATCTCAACATTATAGTAAAACTATGCAAAGTCATTCATAATTCAAGTAAAACTATATAAAAATATGAGAAACTCCTAACCTGGTGGGTGTTGCCAGTATATTGAGTTTTGCTTCCCAAGTCCCAACTAGTGTCCACCAAAACTCCAAAAGTCACCAATAAAATAATTAAACCTGTATAAAAATAATGAAGAGTTATTTCTTATCCAACATTCCATAATAAAAAATAAAAAAAGTAAAGCTATAGAAAAGATAAGGCAAAGTAACTCATAAGATAAGTAAATTAAGGTATATAAAAATATTAGATTGCCTTGACCATACTTGTATTCCTTACCTTCTTGATCTTGCTAAGGCTGAGTGCTTCATTAAAAGTCCCTCTTAAGATAATAAGATAAGTACAACTAAATATAAATATTGAACTTTTATACAATTTGTCCAACTGAAAATGCATTTAAGTGCCCAACTGTCCATAATAACCATACATGAAAAATAAGATAAGCATTCAGGTGTCCTTACTAACCACACATAAAAAGTGATTCATAAAATCCAAGTAACCAAACACAGGGAAATAATAACAATAAAGAAAAGAAAGTGTTCAAACTTCAAAGGCTACAAGCCTACAAAAAGTTTCTCAAAACTCAAAATGCCACCAACAACTGAAGCAAAGCACTATAGCACCAATGAGTCCAATCTTGGTAAAAAGTTTCTCAAAACTGCAAAATTTAAACAAGAGAGAGGAGTTAGAAATCATAAAACCACCCATAATTAAGCCACTCATACAAGCATGATAAAAAAGAAAAGTATACTTGTTAGCATACTTGTAGCATAACTTACCATCACTTTGCCACAACCGTCGTTCTATTCATTATATTCAAACATCAAAAATTGTCACCAAACTTATATCTAGGAGGGAATAAGAATACAAAAGATTAGTTATACTAAAATGCAATAAGAAAAAAATAAAGAAAATAAACAAGTTGTAAGTTTGATTACCCGACTCAAGCTTCTCATATTCTTCCACCTCATCTAAAGCATCTCGAATACTTATAGAAGTTGATGAAGTGAGCAACCAATTTTGACAACAAATGAGGGCCTCCACTGTTTGTGGAGACATGGAACTTCGAAATGGATCAAGAACACGCCCTCCTGTGCTAAATGCTGATTCAGATGCAACTGTAGATACTTGAACTGCTAAAACATCCCGTGCAACCAATGAGAGAATACAAAACCTAGAGGAATTAGTCCTCCACCAATTCAAGATATCAAAATTGGAATTAGGACTATCATCCACACAAATCTCCAACAAGTATCTCTCCAATTCTGACTTGGAACACAAACTTTTTTTATCAATTAAGTGCTTCCTGAATTGGGAAGTGAACATTGCCCTTACATCATCCTCCTCATCAACATTCACCACTTTCGATGGCTCACCCCCACTTGTGTGTTGTGCACTATTAGTTGTGTTATGCTCCACATACCATTCATAAAATTGAATCATACTATCTTTCACCTTCTTTATCAACACATCCACAGTAGGAGCATCATAAAAATTACTAAAACAAAATTTCACATACTCCAACTTATATTGAGGATCAAGAATCATTGCAAACAACATCAACAAATTCATTCTATCCAAGTTTCCCCAATATTTATCAAACTTAGATCTCATGCTCTCCGCCATTAGTCTTAAAGAAAGATCTTGACTTTTACACAAATGAGCAATATGAAAGAAAACACCATGGGAACGCAGCGGAAGGTAAAATAAAAATTTTCCCATTGATTTTCATCCAAGAATCGAACTCAAACTACAAGACGAATCAAAACAATTATTCAAACATGAAATAAAAGCTTACTTTGATGTTACTTTGATGGTTGTCTTCACAAAACTTCGAGCTCCAAACGTATGGAAGCCTCCAATGAATAGTCCACACGAGCCTAAAACTCCTTGAACTTCCTTTATCTCCACAACACCTTGAGAAGATAAAGGCTTGAGAGGGAGAGAGAGAGAGTGTCGGCTAGGGGAGGGTGCAAGCTTGTGATGGCCGGCCCTAGGGTTAATCCTCCTCTATTTATAAACATCTCCTCTTATAATGATGTTTGGTTACAAGTGCTAGCTTGACCAAACATCATATTTGATTAGTTATATTCTAGTTTAGTATATCCTTAATCCCTTTAATTATTAACACTTAATAATAAGGATTAAGCTAATATCTAAATCAGAATATCCCCTCTTACAAATTCAAGAAGATCACTTAAGCCCTTATGTGTGTGACCCATTGGGTTCACCCCAACCTAGTAGTGGTTCGGGAACATCGCATGTTTCCCAAAATAGAAACTTTCTATTTTTGGTTCAATTGAAACTATTCCAATTTTGCCCTCAATGATAACACTTATCATTAGGCCTACACTAGTCATGAGTGACCTCTAGCAACATATCATGACGTGCCCTAGGTGTGGGTGAATATATGAATATAAATGAACCCTTCGTGTAATATAATCCTTCACCAAGCAATGTCACGATTAAGTTATCTGGGTATGGATTCATGTCAAACCCTAACTTAATCCTGTGTTAGCCATTCACCAAAATATAAACTCAATTAGGTTAACCCATGAAAACTCTTTTCCTTGGTTACCTTCTGCTTTGGCCAAAGACTTCATTGAGTTATTATTTGTGAATTAACTGTGACATTCTCCCTTTGATATTAAGGGTGGTGATCCCCTATTGCACACTCACCTATCTTCATATTCAACTTACTAAAGCCAATGAGCACCGATTACATCCTCATGATTAAGGGTGTACAAGATACTATCAAACTCTAGTAATTCATACATAAGATAACCAGTGGTGTCTCAGGTATGAGGATTACAGATGTGACTATACACATGAGCAGCTTTTGACATTCAAATACATCTCCATAAGCTGTACTCATATTGGTCACGTTCAGTGTACTTGTTCTCTAACAAGCACCCACAGGTTTACTATAGTGTCTCTACACAAATGGCTTGAGACTCACCATCCTCCCATTGGAGCTAGTATAACCTGAGCCAATCTTAACGGTTTATTATTGCCCAAATAAATAAACCTATGATCAGGAACATATTCTAGAATAGATGTTCTTGAGAATCATATGTCTCTTTATCTCAACACTTGAGATATAATTCTCTATCATGCTATTCAAGGACATTATCATGAACAGTTATAAATAACACAAGTATACATGATAATATAAAAGCCATTTTATAGATGAATAAGATTCATATAATAACATAAATGAAATTAAAGTTCCCTAATTACAACCTACTAATTGGTTTTAGGGCACATTTCTAACACAATAGCATTTTGAACCATTAAGACCTCAATATATGATGTATTTGCTGTGACATACAAAGACCCAGAAAAACGCAAGGTTGCATTATAAAAAATTTTAAGAAATTTTACAAACAACCTAACCTTCTCCCAATCTTCATTATCTGGAGGCCCACATTCACTCCCATCATTACCTTCACCATCATCATCTCTAAAATAAGCAATGAAATTTTTGTCATCCTCCTCCAATCTTTCCAAAGCCTTCTGAAACTGCAAAGCCCTCTCCAACATATAGTAAGTAGAGTTCCATCTAGTAGACACATCTAAGCAAACTTGGCTCTTATATTCAATAGCTTCTTTTTCAGCACAAGTTTTAAATTTAGCCATCCTAGAAGGTGAAGATTTAACATATTTCACTGCCTTACGCACTTTGAAAATTGAGTCATCAATATCTTTTAAACCATCACAGACAATGAGATTTAGAATATGAGCACAACGCCTCATATGTAAATACTCATGCTCTAGAATGGTTCCCCTTCTATTCTTAGTCTTCCTCTTCAAGTGTCCAATGCAAAGATTGTTAGAACTTGCATTATCCACTGTAACTGTGAGAATCTTATCTATTCCCCAATCTAGCAAACACATCTCAACAACCTTGCCTAGTGTCTCACCTTTGTGATTTGGAACCAAACAAAAGTTGAGAATTTTTTTTTGAAGTTTCCATGCACTTTCAATGGCAGCAAGACACATATAATTCAAGTTTTGCACAGACGTCCACGTGTCAGTTGTAAGACAAACTTGTTGGGTTTTTAAAACACTCTTTAAGGTTTTCTTCTCCTCAACAAAGATGTTTAAACAGTCTTTTGCAATCGTGACTCGAGAAAGGATTTTAAACCTTGGTTGAGACACGCGCATAAAACGTTTAAACCCCTCATTCTCCATGTGTCTAAATGGCAACTCATCAATTATTATCATTTCCGCAAGAGCCCTTCTACACGATTCTTGACTAAAAGACCAAGACACAAGTTGGTCAGTACCCCCCTCCTCCTCTTTCTTTGGCTTAAAAGCCAAGGTTGTTTGGGTCTTATCTTGTGATCTATGAGGATTCCTTTTACATTGGGCATTAAGATGTGTCCACAAAGAACTAGTCCCAATCTTGGTAGAATCATACGCATATATTTTTTTTTTACAATAATTGCATGCACACTTAGAAGATTCTCCTTGTTTTGTTTCTATAATGGTAAAGTGATTCCAAACCTCTGACCGTTTTTTACCATCACGCTTTTTCCGTTTATTACTGGCCTTGGGTGGCAAGGTACCCGCATTAGTAATGGTTGGTTGGTCGGTAGGAGTTGCATCACCCACCATCTCCAAAGGGAAAAAAACATGTATAAACAACAAATTAGATATACAATTGTCCACAATACATAGCATACCAATTACAGTTAATGATATACAACCACATCCAACGGTTATTTTTTACCCAATCCTATGAGCACACCAGCAGTTCATGTGTGTTTTTTGGTATTTTTTAATGAAAGAAGAATATCATTTAATTGGTTACAACAATTACAATTTAAAACCTAGAAATATTTTTTAGCTAGCCAACAGGAAAGTACCATTCTAGCAACACTACGTAGATAACCATTCTAGCAACACTACGTACCATTATTAGCAATACTTCAAAACTAAGAGAAAATTGTGCACTGAAGGCAATCAGAACATTTTGCGCAAATATGTTTACATAGTTTTAATGACTGGTCGTCGGGACAATGACCAAGGATTTCCCTAATGTATTTATCATCGAAAAATGACACCTACCAACTACCAACATAGTCAGACGGACAAATAACAAGCAGTCTACCTGAAAAATATGTAGCACCCTATCGTTCATTTTCTTAAGTCATGTGACTGGTAACATATCACATTCAAATAATGTGTTCAACAAGTAAACAATATTCTTTGGCTGATGATACCTTGTAAACAGTTCTTCATATATTATTGCCATGGGAATCAATTTAATCTTGCGATTCACGATCACAAAGGAGCAGTTAAAAACAAAATTGACATGAGTTTGGAGCCACAACGGTGTTTGCATTGTGCATTCAAATAGACCTCAGTAAATTCTGAGATAACTAACAAACGGAAATGCAAAAGCAATTAATAGTTGCTCCAAAAATCTGAATGAGAAGCTCCTCTATATGAGGAGTGAAAAAATCGCATCTATTTCAAATGGGTAGAAGACAACCAGGCCCTCAAATCAAACCATCCACAAACATCCAAAACCTAGAAATGAATATATCTGTGGAGCTAATTATTAAGCGCTCCCTCGACATCGCCGAGGAAATAGAAATAAAAAATAATAAAAAAAAACTCACCTCGACATCGCCGCCGGAGCTCATGGTGCAGAAGAACGGTAAATCACCGTCAGTGACTACTGACTGAGGGAAAGAGAGAGAGAAATAGAAATAGAGAGTCAGAGATGGTAAATCCTCAACATCGCTTGGGTCTCTAGGGTTTTACAGGTGGAGCCGTGGAGGAGGAGAGGAGCTACTTACCGCCGGTGAGCCTGGACAACGCCGGCGAGCCTGGACAACTCCGGTAACGATGGACTGAGGTCTAAAGGTCGACTGGTCGAGGAATCGAGGGGATGGAGGCGGGAGGCCGGGAGCGTCGAAGCCGTCGAGTGAGCGAGTGTCGAGTGAGGAAATTGGGGGCTAGGGCTTAATCGACATAACTCTGTATATATATATATATATATATATATATATATATATATATATATATATCAAAACGACGTCGTTTTGACTAATGCATTATAACGGCCCAATCCGGGTTTAATGGCCGGGTTATGTAATTGGACCGTAGCCGGCCCATTGAACCAGGCTTAATTATTTTATGGGCCGGACTGGCCCATTGTAAATTTAAAACTGGGCCAAACCATATTAAACGGCTGGTTTGGGCCGGTTCAGCAGCTTGGCTGGGTTTTTTTTCACCCCTGAATGTAGCTTCTAACTTTATGTATTAATATAGATAGAATGATATATATAAAAATATATTAACAATTTATCGATTTTAGGTTATGGTTTTCTCCTTTATATATAAGAGGATAATATTATAATATTATTATGGGAATTTTACATAATGGACTTGTGAGATAAAAAAAAAAAATTATATAATGGACTCGACTAAACAATATTTACATTTATGTACCTCAAATGACAAAAAAATATTCTTAATAGCCTAAGTTATTCACAGTTAAACCATTCCAACCGTCAAATTTTTTATAAAACAAATCAACATATAATCCCCAAATTTACGAACAATTCCCAATAAATGTAAAAAAATATCCAATCCCAAACTAGTAAATAATCCCCAGAAAACAATATAATCACCAGCCTCCAATGTATAAAAGAATCCCCAACTTACCAAATATTCCTCAATCCCCATTCTAAAGACAAATAATTAAATACTCATCCAATCAATTATATATATATAATCTTAATTTTTCATATTTGATTTGACTTACTTAATTGTAATAATTATATATAAAATATTTTTTTAATGATAACAAGAAAACCCAATACTATTAAGTAAAATAGATATTGGTGGGACAAGATTTGATAAGTGTAATAATGATAAAACATATGGGGCAATTTCCATGAATAATCCTAAGTTTCCAAAATATTACGGCTACGAACCTGATCCAAAACATATTACGAAAATATTTTTTTAGGACATAAATACCCTCCACTCACATGGGTAATTACAATTTGACCATTGAAATCGTCAAAATTTGGTACGGTTTTCTTAAAAAAAATTGGAGAGTCCCCAATAATCAACACAATCCCCAATTTTGTGTATAGTCCCCAATCCCCAATAATACAAAGAATCACCAAAATTACAAATAATCACAAATCCCCTATATTACTAAGAATACCCAATAGAGTAGACCAGATTTGATTGATTTGATGTTCTTGGAAAGCGCAAACTGAATGAATGACATGCATGATGTGACATATTGGAATTGTGGATTATTAGAAAATTTGGGGATTGTGTATAAATTTGGGGATTGGGGCTTGTGTTTAATTTTGGGGATTATGTATACACATGGGGATACTGTGCAAATATGGGTATTGGGGATTTTGTGATAAATTGGGTATTCTGTCAGCAATTGGGTATTGGGGACTTTGTAAAAAATTGGGGATTGCTTATAAAATTGGGGATTACGTGTTAAATTGGTGATTATGTGTAATAATTTTTTGTAATTAAAAATTCGGGGGACATTGAATGACCAGCATTAAATGTTGACGTGACATATAAGGGATTGAGGATTCTTAACAATATTGGGAATTGTTCATAAATTTGGGAACTAGGGATTATGTATAATATTGGTAATTATTAGATAAATTGGGGATTGGGGATTTTGTTTATTTTTGGGGATTATACATAAAATTGGGAACCCTGTACAAATTGGTCAAACTTCAATTTTAAGGGTAATTTCGTTCCAAAAAATAGTAATAGGTGTATAGCCGTAATATGTTTTGGATCGTGTTCATAGCCGTAATATTTTGGAAACTTAAAATTATTCATGGAAATTGCCCAAACATATGATGTGGCGAGAAAAAAAAGTGAAATAATGAATGGGGATTAGGAATTATGTTCAAGGTTGGAGATTATATGTTAGAATGAGGATCAGGGATTATATGTTAAACAATTTTCATAATTTAATGATATTGATGTGACATTAAAGTCAACCGATTTGACTTATAAAAGTGAGATGTTAACCTATTAGGGATTAGGGATTATGTGTATATCTGGGAATTCTTTACATAGTTGAGGATTGGGGATTATGTATTAATAAGGGGATTATATGATAATATGGTGATTGGAGATTATATGCAATTTGTGAGAATTATGTGTTAAAGTAGGCATTATGAAGAAATTTTGAAAATTTTGAAAAAAAAAATAGCGTTAGGGAGGGTATTTTGGTCCAAAAAAATACCCATGGGTCCATGAGCGTAAATATAGTTCAGTCGAAATTTACGTAATTTTTTTAAATCATAGGTCCATTTTCATTGGGAATCCACCCAAAGAGAATTATTAAATTTTTATTAGTAAAATTAATTGTTGTTATCTTGGTTTAATATCATGCATGGTGATATGGGCTGGTTGAGGGCTGAGCATCGGCCGGTTTTGCACCAAACCGGAAGATGTTAGAGGTATGGCCAAAATCAATCCTAAAGGGCATATCAATTTCATATTATATTAATTTGAAAGTACAACTTGTTGTGTATATATATATATATATATATATGATAAGGTCCATGAATAAATGATAAGAGAAATATGTATCTCAAGTTGTTGAGATATGGAGACTCATATTTCTCACATACATTTATTCTAAACTAGTTCCTGCTCATAAGTTTATTAAAGTGGATATTTAATAAACTATTAAGAGTAGCACATATTTAAACTAACTCCAGTGGGAGGATAGGTAGTCTTTCCTATCGGTGTAGTGACACTATAGTTAATATGTGAGTGCATGTTAGAGAACATGTACACCGAACATGATCTGGAAGAATATTCTTATATTACGTCCATTAATTTGGTAGTCCTTAGACCTTAGACACCATAGGTATCTTGTGCTTGAGTTGTTAGGGTTTGATAGTGTCTTGTACAGCCTTAACCTTAAGGATATAATCGAAACTCATTGGCTCTAATAAGTTATGCATGAAGATAGATGAGTAGTCAATAAGGAATCATCACTCTCACTAATATGAGAGAGAATGTCAAAATTCGTTTACAAAGATAATTCTCAGTTTGAAATCCATGGCCATAGTGATAGGTGAACTATGAAAGAGTTTCATCAGGTTCATCTTAATTGAGAATTATATTTTGTAGAACATATAACAAGTTGTTAAGATATGGTTTGACTTAATAACCATGCCCAATTATCTTAACAGTGACATTAAAGGATGAAGGATTCAGTAACATGAACGGTTCACATAGTTCTACTATTCACCCACACCAATGGCACGTCATGACACATTGTTAGACATCACTCATGACCAGTGAAAGCCTATTGTGTTATCAATGAGGGCATAATTGGAATTGTTCCAATTGAACCTTAAAATAGAAAGTTTCTATTTTAGGAGACATTGAGATGTCCCTATTCACTGCTAGGTTGGGGTGAACCCAATAGGTCACACATAATAGGACACAAGTGAGTTCTTTAAGTTAGGAGAGGGGTAAGTTTCTAATTTATGGAACTTAAGGAGTCTCTTTAATTAATAGTTAATTAAGGAGGACTAAGTTGCAAAAATTAGAAACCCTAGTATTTGCTATAAATACATAGGGATGAGTGCATCCTAACACTAAGTCCATTCAACGCTAAAAATGAAGAGGAGGCTATCTTCACAACACAACCCATGGTGGCCTAGGGGTTGCCCCTTGGCCGTGAATAGCTTCCTCTCCCTCTCCACCTTGCTTTGTTCAAGAGTTGATCAAGAGCAAGAAGCTTAAGGAGTCTTGAGTTCGTGTGGATACCGTTGGAGACTTCATACTTTTGGAGCTTAGATGAGATTCGAGGTTTCGACAAAAAGTAATCATGTAAGTGTATTTAATTTGTTTAAATATTGTTCTTGATGTTTATTTATGATCCTATGCTTGAATCGAACTCCTGCCTGAATGTGAATGGTTGGATTTCTATTTTACAAAAGTTTCGTTGTATGTCTTCCGCTGCGAATCCTCCCTGCGCACATTCTTTCAGAAGACTCGGTTTGTTAAATAGGTGCACCGTTTTTGACCAAACAGGCACTCAAACCATTGGTTTTCGATGTAATCGGTGTAGTCCTCTTCGGTCGATATAGTTGGTTTGAAATTTAAAAAAAATTGCAATCAAAAAATTAAAATATTTCCATATTCAACATACAATTTACCAATCAAAATAAAAAAATTGATATTGAGATACAATACTGCAAGCCTTCAATAATCAATACAGTATTTCTACCCAAAAAAAATCAATACAGTAAAGCAATCAAAACAAAAACAATTCAAACCCTAGTTCTTAAAGATTGGAAAAAATAAAAAATAAAAAATAAAAGCAACTTGATGAACTTGCCTTAGGGATTGGCAAGTTTTAACCCTGGCCAGTGTGCTTGAGTCTTTGATTCTTGACTCTTGACACTTGAGCCATTATTAATTATTGGAGAAGATGAAGTGGAAATGGCAAACCATAGGTTCATGGTCTGTGGCAGAGGAGAGATGAGAGAGGTCAAAAAACATAAGTGGAGGAGAAATGAGACTATAAGAGAGGTCATCGTTGTCATCGTCGTCGACAACATGCATGGAGTTAATGGAGTTATATAGAGAGAGGCAAAAGTAAGTTAGAGAGAACTGGCTAGCTGAGATGATTGAGCAGCAGATCAATCGCGAGACTGAGAGTGTTAAAGAGATGAGGATGCGGCGGCGGCAAGAAGATGACTAGTTGAGGCTGCTGTTTGCGATAGAGATAGAGAGAGTTCTAGGGAAGCTGAAACAGTCCCTTGCGAATAAATGATGGTTTATGTAAAAGAGACAAAGACCTAAAGTCCCAAACCCTAATTAGATTATAATTAATGAGCTAATAAATATTTATTATTATTATTATCTAACGCTTTCGGCCGGTTCGGTATTTGTCGGTTTGCTAAATGCCATATCAAGGGCTGGGCCGAAGTACTCGGTTCACCAACATTGCAAACCAGGCAAGCCAATGCTATTTAAAAAACCAGCCAATCACTAGACAAATGGTTTGGTGCGGTGCGGTATGTCAGTTTGGATCGGTTTTTGCACACCCTATGGTTCCTAAGTATGGAGGTCTAATTCCAATGTGACATTAAATCTAATTCTTGCTTTATGTTTTCCAAGGAGTGGCTGATTCCAATTTGCATTATTATCTAGCAACCTTTTGCCTTTTGATAGCTTGATGAAGCTAAGCATGCATGGGAAGGAGGTGTATCTTGGGAAGCTGCATATGGATGCATGGGAAGAATGGTGCTTGGCACCATTAAAAGCTATTCATCTTTGCAGTGTGGTTACTTCCATATATGTAATCTCACATATATATATATGTCGTGAGAATTAATAAGGGGTGAGTGTTTTTTTTTATTGGTCTTCTTAAGGGTTTGATAGTGTGAGCTTGAATGGGGTGTACTTGGGTTGAAGAAACTTAGGTTTGGGATATATCAGAACTTTTGTACAAATTGTACTCATTTTCTCTCATAGTGAAGAAGACAATCACTCCCGTGGACGTAGGCAATTTAGCCGAACCACGTAAATTCCTTTGTAAGTTGTATTTTGTTATTTTTCTAATTGTGCTTAATATCTTGAGTGATTATTATTTTTCTTGTGGATTTATTCCCAACACATAAAAATCCGTATTATTACCCGATAGAGGTACAAAAGTAAATTAAATAAATTAAACGAGGCAAATTTGGGATGGGTACGTTGGTTTACCCACAACTACAAAAAGATACAAAGAAAACAGCAAATAGAAAACGGTTTTGGAAACCGTTTTAGAAAGAGACCAAAGAAAATGGTTTTCAAAATTGTTTTAGTTTAGTAATATTCAACAACGGTTATTTTGTGACTATCTTTGATGGGCATATTATTAAGACGGTTTTGGAAACCGTTGTGAACCAGCCAACCTAGATCGGGAGGCCTCTCGTTCACTTTGGGGGTGTTCTTGAGTGGATTGTGGATGATGTTTATCCATCTCGATTTATCTGTCTCGATTTATCCTTCTCTATTATCCTTCTCTATTATCCACGTTTATCCTTCTCTATTATCCACTCAAGATTGGGTTTTTGAAAAAGGATAAGAGTTTGTAAAAAACTGGGAGTCGCCACCTTATTTTTAGGGAACAAGGAAACCACAAAAAGAGTTTTATTTTCAATAAAACATTGACTCCATATTTTACGGAAAAGCTTGGTCTTCGAATCAAAGTTGGATTCGGGGGCTAGGTTACGAAGTGGGAAGGTTCCAAGGAACTCCTTGTAGGCACCCATCTCGCCCTAATTAAAGGTCTCCTAATTAGATTTGGGCTTTATCAAAATCTTTTCAAAACAATCCTAGTATATCTAATCAACCACAAAATATGAATAGTAATATATAGTACAAAAGTATACACAATCCTAAGGGTCTTAGGAGACTAGAAGTCAACCTAAGATTGGACTTGCGCCCTATTGACTGCCTACGTACCTTATCAATTGCTTGACAAAGATCAAAGCCCACGTAGTTCGATTACCCTAGGACTCTCCTATTGTAATAAACTATATCCTTGAAGGCGTTCTACCTTATCTAAGACTCTATCTTCGAGAGTTGGTGTGTGTTTGAAATATTTCATCTTTCAAAATGGGAGTTTCATCCCAAAATAACTTCTTTTATTTTCATTTGAAAACTCTCAAAAATAGACTCTTAAACAAGCCAAAATTCCTCTTTGGATATAGTTTTTACAACAAATGGGAGTCCTAAGTGAAGCCAAGTGGCTTCGCTATCCTAGGAGTCCCTAACTACATCCTAAAGTCATCTAAATAATCCTAAATATCAAAATAATGCATGTTGGAAAATTCTGGAAAATGAATAAAAATACAATTAAAGAAAGTAATCAATGCATGAAAATGTCCTAAATGCAACCTAAATTAGCTATGGGAACCTAGGCATGTTTCTAAATTAGTTTGGACCTAAAAAGTGAGTTTTGATCCACTTTAAGGTCACTTTAAATCCATTGACAGATTTGAAAGTAATCAAAAAGTGGGTTTAAAAACCCATAAAATAAATAGATAATGGAAGTGTAAATGGCCTAATATGCAATCTAGTATGATATATCAAAATAATCATGCATCTTGCTTGAAAACAATCAATTTTATCACAAGGGAAGGGACTTACCTTTGCTCGCTCCCTCGATCACAATTCATATAGCATTTCAATCAAGACACAATTAAAATAATGATACAAACTTAGCCACTAACTATTAATATGCAACCTTTACTTTTATCCTAACATGGTAACAATATGCAAAATGACTCAAAGAGATGGACTAAGAAAAACATGCATAATCCTAATTTCCTAGCATATGTTCTAGACATGAAATAAATCTCAAATATCTAATCCTAACATGGTATGATCAAAGAAGAGTGGAAGAAGAAGAGTAGAAGAAAAGAGGGAGAAATATGCATGCACAAAACTAATTCCTATCAAGTAAAAGAAAACTATTTTAATAAACTAATCCCTATTATTCATATTAAAGGAACAATAAACTAACCTATCATGCATACTAAAGAACTAAATCCTATGCATACTAAAGCAAATAAAAAGAAAAACTATAAAAGAAAAAAAAAAAAAAAAAAAAAAAA
>JAESVK010000262.1:100442-115065 GCA_017140935.1 Hamamelis virginiana
TCAAGAACTTTAAAACTTAAGCTAGAGTGCTATGGGGGAAGCTTGTGCAATTGCTCAAGCCTTTACTCTCCAAGCTAGCTCTCTAAAGCTTATTTCTGTGTATTGAAACTGATTTCAGGGCCCTCTATTTATAGGGAGGCCTGAGTTTGATCAATGGCTGAGTTTAAATCTCCTAGGAATGATCCAAGGGCTCAAAACCAGCCTTCCAAGGTGTTTATACTCATCCAAAAGCCCCCATGGCCGAACTGGACACATGGCAAGGCTTGGAAGAGTCCTAGGTAGGTAAAAGACTTATTATTAGCAGTTACTGGGCGAGAGAATGGATGACCGTCCACCCTAGGACGGCCAACCGTCCCCTAGGGACGGCCAACAGTCTGGGGAGGGATGGTCATCGATTCTTCAGCCCAAATTTGACCTATTTTGGGCCTCTCTCGACCCGTCTCGGCTGTTTTCTGCTTTTCGGGCCCGTTTCAAGTCCAAATTTGACGATTCAAGCGCCAAAACGATCGTGATTCGATTCTCCATATTTCTAGAAGAGTTTGAAGTGAAAATGCATTGACCAAGGTCAAAGGTTTAGGGAAAAGTCGACCGATTAGCTGTTTAGGGCCTGCCGGGCCCAAATTAGGGTTTTGAAATTTGCTAACCGATTGCTTTCGAAATCATTTCTTATTCTTGAAACAAGTTTTAAAATGTTTTAAGAAAGTGTTTTGAAGCCTTTAAAGACTTTGGTTTAATAAAAATATCGAATCCCGGTCGCTTCCGGTCGAAACCCTAATCTGGGCTTTGAAAGGGCTTTTCAAACCTCAAGAGCCAATCATGAGCCAGAAAGCTCCACAGACCTTGCCACTGATCAATTTAGCTACCAAACACATTTTGAATATCTATTCCAAAGCCTCGAGACCATTTGAGACAAGATCGACAGTCATTCAGGGTTTTTGTGATTCAAATGACCAAACTGCCCTTCAGTCACAAAAGGCCTTATTTTCTATCAAGCCTGGCTCGGAATGCCATGAAATTTTGCAGGGATGCTCCTAGACTCTCTAAATACCTAATGCAAAAAGAACCAACTCAATCTGACCTAAAAACCTACATGTGATAATGACCTCTAACTACTTACCCACAAAGGGTAAAACTGGGAACTTAGGGTTTTGACACCCTATTTCATTTCTAATCACAGGCAACCATTCATGACCATACTCATGGTCAAAAATGGATGTCTACAACCGTTTTAGAAAGAAACCAAAGAAAATGGTCTTTCTATTTTCTCACATAAACTATAAAATATTATTTTATATAAAATGTGAATGCTATTCTCATGATTCGAACACTGAACCATGTGTTAAAATATTTAATTATGCTATTACATTTTACCACTAATCCAAGTTTTGGTTGGTGTTAAGTATTTTAAAGAAAATTATAGTTAAAGTATCTTAGTTTTTTATACTAATATATATTAGACATAAATATATTTAAAATAATACATTTATAAAATTCAATGTCCAATCGTTAACCAAATGATTCAACCGGTGACCCACACCCTTTGTCGCGCTAGTTGGGTCTGATAATTATGGCTTTACGCATCATATATTGTTTACTATAAACTGAGAGCATAGTTATCAGAACCGGGCCGAACATCGACCCGGACAAAAGGCCAGGTCATTGGTTCAACCACCGGGTCAACCGGTCAAACCACTTAATTGTAAAATATATATTATTTTAAATATATTTGAGATTTTTACAAGTATATGAATGTAATAAGGTTATATTTTGTATATTTTGCATTATAATAACAAGTAAAGCATAGCCTAGTGGTAAAGGCTCCCATCCTCTTTCTTTTAAAGAGGTTAGGAGTTCAAACCTCAAGGAATGCAACTTTCATTAAAAAAAAGTTTGAATTATTAATTGAACGGTTCAAGGTGGTTCACTTCCTTATCCGGTCAAATAATCAACCTAGACCGGTTAGGAGTCCGATCGGCCGGGCCGGTCCGGGTCTGATAACTAGGACCGAGAGACTTTTAGATTTATTTCTAACCTCTTTTGTACGTGGCATAATTGAAAGCGGTTTTAAACCGTTTTCATATGTGCCCCTTTTGAAAACGGTTTAAAATCGTTTTCGTATGTAGAACATTTAAAACAATCCAAAACCGTTTTAGTATGTGGAGTAATAACAACAGTTATAAACCGTTTTCGAAGGACTACTACCCTTTGAAAACACACGTCTTGAGAACGGTTCCACAACCGTTTTCAAAGGGTTATGAAAACGGTTTAAAACCGTTTTCGTAGGATTTTTTTGTAGTAGTGACCAAACACTATCGAGTTTTCAAAAATAATTATGAACCGCGTCCTGTTCCATTTATCATCACCCTAAACCTTCTCTAGTAGGGATGGTTATCATCCTCACTAACACATGGCATAGGTGTGTGTGGTGTTTAGGCATAAGGGCATCTCTAGTAGTGCATCTATAGCCAAAGCCAAAGCCAAAATGGATGCTTTTGAAGCAAAAAAACCACTCCAGTAGTGCATCCAAACCCATCCTCCAAATTTGAAGCTACTACAGTAGGTATTCTTATTTGCCCAAATATGAATGCCAACTGTAGCTCCAGCCAAACTCAGCAAAGTGGAGCAAAGTCCCTTTTGCCCTCATCAACCAACAAAACGGTTGGATCATTTTCCCTCACTTTCCCAGCATTTTCTCAGCAAACAAGCAGCAACATAAAATTCTTTAAAAAAATCATGCATATTGTAAAACAAATTTTAACAACCAACCAAACACAAGAATAATCCAAAAAAAAATCTAAGCAAGTATACATTATTTGAAAAAAAGAAAATGAAAATTTTTGAACCTACTCTTGGTGGAAGCTGTGAACATCGATGTTGTCAGAGGAATGGTGGAGATTCAGCTTAAATAATCCATACATGAGCAGATCCACTGTCCGATCAGTGATTTGGTCCGTCGAAAAGCTTGAGGGCTTCACTGCCATGCATGGTCACCGCCGATGGTGATGGTGGTGGTGATACGAGTGGTGAAGGAGGGTATCTTTACCCATGTTCGAATGGTGAAGAAGGAGGATTTAGAGAGAGAAAAGGGAGAGAGAGATATGATATAGGAGGAGGATTTAGTGATGACCGATGGACTGTTGATAATAAAAATCTGAGTTTTTGTGAAGAGAGAATGGGAGCGAGAAGATGGAGAGGATGAGCTTCAACAAATGGGATATTTTGTTTTATGTTCCCAACAGAAATATTAAGAAAGGGAGAAGAGAGAGATAGGGAGAGAGAGGAGATATTTTTGAGTTTATGACTGTTTATTCTCTTTTAAACTATCACCAAATTTTTCATCATGATTTTTTGAGAAACTAACCGTTGGATTATTGTGATTTTTTGCGAATATGAAATTTACAAGCGGGCCATTTAATCCAAAGGTTAGGTTTTCAAAATCAACACTGCATGTTTTAAAAAACTGACCGTTAGATTAAATGTTTCAAAATCCAACGGTTAGTTTTTCAAAATCAGCACTGCATTTTTTATTATTTTTTATTGATAAATTAAAATAATGGTGGTTGGAGTTTTGGAAATGAATAAATGGTAGTTGATGTAATTGATAAGAAAAAATGAGTGTAGAAGTGGAAAGAAGATGATTGAGCCAAAATGAAATGGATGCACTATTGGAGCAACTCCATTCAAAGCCAAAGCCAAAATGAAAAAAACACCTTTTTTCCTTCAAAATTTGGCTTTTAAAGAAAAAAAAATAGATACACTACTGGAGATGCCCTAAGTGGGTTGCATCCTTTTTCTTCCTATTCCCAAAAGCCCTAATTCCTTTCATCCTCTAATTCACCCTGCAGATTCATGCAATTAATTAACCTAACAAAATTATTCTACATGAAATTTTATATCAAGTACCATTTAAGTTTTATGGGCTATGGTGGCCGGACATGACTGGAAGTTAATAGGTTAGGAAAGTGAATTAAGTCCACCATTAACGATATTCAAGCATTTTTTGTTTCAAAAATTCAGAATATATTAATTCCATGTAGCTTAGCAAATTAAGTCCCTTTCCTAAATTATATGCTATAATTTAGTTTAATCAATATATAAATCAAATCATATGGTATATATATTTTGTACCTTTGAGTTGCAGAAAAATTTGGGTCTCAGGATTACTAGTCTATGACATTAAAATTAAATCATACTAGTGTATTAGGAGTCATATGAAATCAATTAAATCATGTTCTAAATTTAAGGTTTTGAGTGATATATATAGTATTTTAGTTCTTAAACGTACTGCCAGTGCATACAACATCAAATTAATTAAGTAATATATCTATAAAATTAAACTACATATATATCGCAAGGATAAAAACCCTAAAACCATTTAGAAGAATTTCCTGATCTAGATCTATCATCAAATTAATTTCAACCCTAAAGTTTATGTTAATTATTTAGGTTATAATTTTTGTTTTATAAATAAATTGATAATTCTAAACTTTACATTACTTATATAAAATTAAGAGAATCATTAATAAGTTAAATTAATTCTTTAAATAAAAATTAATTAAATATATATAAACCCATGCAAGAAATATATATATATATATATATATATATATATATATATATATATATATATATAATCACTTGTTTAATGAAATAGGTTGTAACCCTGGCCTCTTGATCCGATCCAAGATGAACGCTAAGAAAAGAAATCGTGCATTCCTTCTTTTTCTGGACGGTTGCTGGGAAGAAAGGATCGAGATCAAAAGAAGAAAAGGAAAATTTGGAGTTGGCAACCAAACACAGGAAAAAAAAAAAAGTGTTGGAAATGATCACTTATATATGCAGTCGTGGCACAGCACTAATGGCTTATTATTCTATATGGATGTGTAGTGACCAACTAGCCATGCTCACGTAAACTCAAATGTTAGAATTTAATTAGATAACCCAACAGAACCAAGTTCTGATCCTATTGACTTTCTAGCTTGTATATATATATCTGACTTGTCTGACTTGCTTGTTTATTACAGTGAAAATTTAGCCAATAACCACAAGTATACATTTGACAATTTATCATTGGAAGAGATATATATATATATATAGATGGGGTGGTGAACTAACAATCCAGATTTTCCCAACCAAATCAACAACCTATGCATGCCTCGCTAACTATATAATAACCGAATGCCAAGCCTTTGTTTCCTCACTCTAACTTTTAAGGAATTAAACTCACTGTTTAATTGTTTCATTTAGAGATGGGTTCTTGCAAGTCATGCTTCGTGGTCTTAGCTTTCTTCATTGTTTTCTCATTTTCAAGCATCAATGTTATCCTAGCTGCTCGTCATCTTTTGGACACAACTCCACCGGCTGTGCCCACTCTGCCTGCCATTCCAACAATGCCTACAATGCCTACAATGCCTACCATGCCTACAATGCCTACCATGCCCACAATGCCCACTGTCCCTCAGCTCACTTTGCCGCCTCTGCCAACATTCCCTTCAATTACCAATATCCCAATTACAATTCCCTCAATCCCATTTCTCTCCCCACCTCCTTCAACCACTAGCCCTTGAGAATATCTATATCTATATACCCAGCTGGTAGACAGATCGAGTTGATAGATGGATATTAATAAAGTGGCATGCATGCCATGCATATGATTGGAATGCCTCTTTATCTCTTTGGGAGTTATTCGCTTGTTTAATTTTATGTATTGAGAGCATTACTATATATTGTTAGCTCATTTTTCTTTTTCTAGCTATATATATATATGTGTGTGTGTGTGTGTTTTAATTATATGATGGGGGATTTCTATTTGTTGTGTATTATTTCAGATATTAGTATGAAGTTGTTTTGTGGATCATGTTCTTCCGGATATATATGCAATCTTCCCTTGCCTTTTTGTATTTGTACTTGTACGTGCGCATTCAAAGCTTGATTGTTAGACCTTCAATTCCCATATATATATGAACCCCATTGTTCCATTGCCATGTACATATATGTAAGATCAAAAAGGTTTTTTTTTTTTTTTTTTTTTTTTTGGCGCCCTAGAAAACGGCCTAGGAAATTTTTATCCTAAATTCAATTCAACTTCAACTCAACAAAACCCGTTTGTATTAACTTTTCTAAAATTACTTTTGGAAAACTATATTGTTCAAACAATATCTTCACTTTTCAAAATTTTCATACCAGAAGTGTGGTATGAAAAAATAAATAAACCACAAACTTAGATCTCAATTAGTATAGCTAATTAAGGCTAGGTCCTAGTGATCGAGAAATATTGAACCCGGCTAGGCCATTGGATTTAAGGGTGCTTCGATAATTCAATTCTTTAATTAATTTCAATTTTGAATGCAATATTAATGGGCTGCCAAAGCTTAATTTCTTTGATGTGGCCAACTCGTGATTGATGACTTTGTATTATGACTGGTTAATTAACGGATTAAACTAAGACCGTATTAATTAGTTAGGCCTAGTTTTGAGTCCAATTCGATAACCCAACAAATCAAAGAAATACAAATCTGAATATGAATCCGTTAAGAATAAAAATTTCAGTGTGCAATCCTATCGCAATGTTATTATTATTTAGGGGAAATTACAGTTTGCCTCCCTCAACTATAGGTCTTTTTAAATTGTCCCATGTGATATCGATTAAAGCAATATTGTGCCCTGAACTATTTTAATGTAACAAATTGCCTCATTTTGTTTATTAAAAATGATATTAGACTTGTTATTTTTTTTGTGCAATATTTATCCTAAACTGCTAATGTGTTTATAAGCATATCAGTGAATTTTCATGATTTTTCTCAATATATATATTTTAATTTTTATGAATTATTTTCTTTATACAGTAAATAAAATTCATAATAAATAGAATATATTGAGAAAATTCATGAAACTTCATTGATATGCATGTAAACTCATTAGTAATACAGGATAAATACTGCATAAAAAAATAACAAGTCTAACGCCATTTTTTAGTCCAAAAATACAGATAGCTAACTGCGATAAATGGATATTTTGAAAACAAAGGAACACATTGCTTCAATCGATATCGCAGGGGGCAATTTAAAAACGGCTTATAGTTCAAGGGGCCAAACTGTAATTTCTCCTATTATTTGTAACAAAAATATATGTATTACGGAGTATATGATATAATTGTATCGGGCAAGTTCTTTTTTCTTCTTTTTTTTGTTTCTCTTTTTTTAAGAACATCAGGCAAGTTAAATAAACATAAATTTCTACATAATTATTTATAGAATTTTTTAAATAAATTTTAATTTAAAGAGATTTATATTTTTTAGAATTCCACAATTGAATTACATATTCTTCTCATAAATATATGTCATATTTGTCAAATATCAAGTGGATTGGAGATTAAGTGTTACTACATTCATTAATGTGAAATTTTTTTAATAATTAAAAATATAAATTTATGGATTAAATTGTTAGTAATGTCGATGAATGTGATATTTGACATACATGGAGCCCCTTTAAAAGGTATAGTGTGCATTTGCACGGCCCAAAATCGAGGTGGCCCATCAACTATGTTCCATTAATGGTATAAATAAAATAAAAAATATAAATAAATAAAAACCAAGGATGCTTCCTACGTCAGAAAGTCTCAATTCAATAAAACCTTAATTTCAATTTTCAACAAATATTTTGGTAATCCAGAGTGCTAACCACTACATGCAACACGTAACCCTTTTTTTTTCTTTTTTTTTTTTTGTAGATTTTTTTTTTTATATCACACATAGGGCTGGTCCTGAAATTTTGGATGTCCTAGGCGAGCTCCTAAAATATTATCCCTACTACATATTGACAAAAAAAAAAAAAATGCGTGTAAAATTTTATTTCTTTAACCTTATTTTCTCATAAGCTAAAACCTACAACAATCAATTCACAAAGAGAGTTTTCAATAGGCTCACCCCAAACCTCATATCATCGATTCATCATTACAAAACATATAACAGTCAAATCAGAAAAAAGCTTTTCAATAGGCTCACTCCAAACTTCCTATCATAATTACAAATATAATTAAACTAATAAAGAAGCCTACAACAATCAATTCACAAGGAGAATTTTCAATAGGCTCATCCCGAACCTCATGTCATCATTATAAATATATCAAACAAATAAACAAAACCTACAACAATTAATTCACAATGAGGGTTTTCAATATGCTCACCCAGAATCTCCTATCATCATTACAAATACAACAATTCTATTCATCCACCATTTTTGTCCTCCCTTTTTCGTCATTCCTCGTGCATCTGACCAACTTAAAACAATTATTTTGAAAAATCGACCGTTGGATTTGATGCTCCACTTATATGTATTAAGAATGCAAAAAATCACATTAATCCAACGGTTGGTTTTTCAAAAAATAGACAGTGACAGTTTTTTCATAAATTTTTCATTATATTTTACAATTTTTTAAAAAATTGCAAAAACGGACCATTGGATTAATGTGATTTTTTTTACATTCGTGATAAGTATAAGTGAAATATCAAATCCAACGATCGATTTCTTGAAATACATGTTCCAAGTTGGTCAGATGCATGAGGGAAGACAAATGAAATTTTCCTTACAAGTATATCAAACAAATAAACAATAAATTCATAAGGAGGGTTTTTAATAGGCTCACCCGAAACCGCCTATCATCATTAAAAATATATCAAACTAATAAACAAGATTTGATTACAACTCTTGAATATAATTCCACTAAAATGAATATAATTCAACTATATTTTCCATAAATGTGTCAAACAAACATAGAACAATAATACCAAGAAATCAACAAAAAACATATTCTAAAGAAAAACACAACAACAAAAAATAGTGACCAAATAGTATAACATATGTAGTATATTGGGATTTGGCCCTTTGGGTTGCCCTTGAATAAAAATTGTTTGCCTATGTAGTTACACTACTAAAACCAAATTTAATGCTCCTAAATTTTACTAAAAAATTGATGACACATCTTGTTTTAAGAAGGGGTAACCTTAGTCACCCACCCCTAACAAAAAAAAAAAAAAAAACTTCCTCCCAGTTTCTCGGACATACCCTCAAAGCTAGCAAGGCCGGCCCTTGCCTTTTGCAAGGTAAGGCGGTGGCTTGAGGCCTCCAAATTTGGAGGGCCCCAAATTTTTTTTTTAGCCCTTAGCCATATTAGTCCCTTAGCCCAAAATTTGAGGCCCTTAGCCATATTTGGTTTACCGGCCCAAATTTTTTGAGGCCCTTACCCTTTTTACCTATTAGCCTTCAGCAAACACCAATTCTTTTTTTTTTTTTTTAACATACAGCAGACACCAGTTCAGCCTTTTCCACCGACTCCACGAGGACCACGACTCACAGTCCACTCTAACTCTCGTCTCTCAGCAGTTCCCACAACCAACTCCCATTTTTTTACTCCAATTTTTTCTCTCTACCCTACCCCACAGTTCACACAACATTAGCTTCTTCCTCTCTTTCTATTATACTAGTCCTCTACAAAAATCTAAAATTTTATTTATTCAATTAGCACCAAGACACACTCCCACAATAGGTATTTATTTATTTTTTGTGTTTTTCTCAATTTCGCTCTTTTTTCCTCATTTTATTATTATGATTATATTTATGACTTTATCCATGATATGTATGAATGGTAAAAAATTTATTATTGTTACCAATTTATTGAGAGTTTTAGATTTATGATTTAGGGTTTTTATTTTTGGGTTCTAAGATTGCTATGGTAGAATGAATTTATTATTGTTATCAATTTATTTTGAGATTGGAATTTATTTGCATAAAAAATTGCAAGAAGAGCAATATTAAAATGATACGTTGCTGCTGATGCTTTTCTTGCTAAAAATGATGATTTTTTTAAGGTAATTAGGAAAAACAAATATTCAATATTTTTAAATTTATGTTTATATTTTTCTTGGGATTTAAATTTTTTTTGTCTCTTGGAGTGGAGAAAAAGATTAAGTTAAAGATATTATTTTTCGTAACTGATGAAAATAGTGACATCGGTCGGATATGTTATGTTATTTAACCTTTTTTTTATTGTTGCATTTTCTATTAGTTTATGATTTTAGTAACAATATATGTTTCCAATTTTTTGTGGTTACTAGCAAAGTAAATAAATAAAAAATTGTAGGTAATTTAACATTTTACATGCAAATATTTTTTTATGTCAATATATAGGAGGGCCCCATTTTAGGAGCTCGCTTGGGGCCTCTCAAATCCCAAGGCCGGCCCTGAAAGCTAGGCAACATCAATAGTCACACATGCTTCTTATATCAAGCCTGAACCTATACTAAATAGAAATGGAATATTTATAGTTAATTCCAAGCTTATATACGAGCTTGATACCCAAATTAGCCATGAATAATAGCTGTTGGTCGAAAACTTATCCTAGCTACCTAGTCCTATTTTATCATGCATTTTAATTCGGCATATGCACGCCAAACGTGGCCCATGAAGTAATTGAACTAAAAGTTTACTTTTATAATTTTTTAATATCTTATTATATATAGAGCAGTCCATTCTACGTGGCGCTTTTCTTACTCTTCCCTCCTCCATTATCTTCTGCCCTTAATTCACTCTATTTTCTAATTGGTTGATGGTATATTTTATTTTATAAGAATCTCATATATAATGTTGCCATATTTAAAATCAGAATTTAGGTTTCCAGTTTTGAATTTAGGAAAGTAATTTAGGTTGCCATAATTTAAAAACAGAATTCAACTCTTCTCTTCTCTCTCCAGTACTATATATATATATATATATATATATATATATATATACACCACCCCAACTGGGGTTTTTGGGCAACTCTCCATTCATTATAGAGCAAAGACAGAGATACTAGCTAGGTCTTGAAAGATATGTTGGCTAAACTTTTTCACACATTTCTTCCTCATTGTCCTTATTTTCTACGGCATGGACACCTCTCTCTCTCTCTCTCTCTCTCTTAATTTTTTTTGGGTAGAAATGTCTCTCTCAATTTTTCATAACACAAAGATGGTATTCTAAAAACTGTTTTGTTCGCATTTTGGGAGTACTTTTAAGCAAAAGAGGTATCATTTTTTTCATTTTTGAAAGCGGAAAAAGGTGCATATAAAATGCAAATTAAATCAGCCAATGCCCCCCAACAAGCTAGCTTAATTTTTACTAGCTACGAGAATTTTCTTTTACAATTTTCCTATACATGATTTTTATTATTTTTTTATTTACCAATAACATATTTTGTCGTGTGTGTATATATATATATGTATATATATATATATATATATATATTATGTGCTTAATTAATTTTCATTATTTTGTAGTGGCATTGATGGTGCCTCAAGCGAATGCTGCCAAAAGATGTCAAGCTGTGGTGGATTCCTGTGATCGTGAGACTTGTCATCTACAATGCTTGGATGATTACAAAGGCAGTAGACAATGCGTTTACAATGGCTCAATCTCATTAAATTGTCAATGTCATTATGATTGTGATGATTAAGCTTTTATTTCCCAAGTTGGTTCTTTCCTAGGGTTTTATCTTGTTCTTAATCTACATTAGCTAAGGAGAGAGCAAATAAATGGATTGATATTGAGTTGAATTGGTGGATTTTTTTTTCTTTCCTCATTTGTTTCTTTTGGTGTCACATGACCAAGCTTAATTCAGAGATGGTTCAAGAGAATTCCACTACATGCTCCCAAGTTGTAGAGTGCAAAAAAACTGTTTCTTTATTTCCCCTATTCTTGTTATTTTCTTTATTCTTTTACTTTTAAGGGGACTTTAAAGCTAAATTCGATTTGCTCTCTGTTTTTTTTCCTTTTTGTTTTGCGCCATCTGTGGTGAGGATAAATATTGGATTATTATGCTGTACGGAAACCCCTTCTCCGTAACTTCAGTTAAAGCTACAATAGTTTTTTGAGTTTTTGTTTTCAATATTCTATGTTGCATTTTTGTGATTTGCAATACCATTGTTGAATTTGTGCTTTCATTTTGTTTTTTATTTATGTATTTGTTTAATAATTTGTCATTAATTTTTTAGGCACACACTAGATAGTTGAACATTTTAAAAGTATTTTTTTTTTTTACTTTTTAATTATTTTTTAAAATTAGCAATATTTTATTTTTTTAGCAAAAGAAATTAAATATTACTCTTTTTTTTTTTTTGCTAAAAAAACAAATATTACAAATTTAAAAAGAAAAAAGAAAAAAAAAATTACTTTTAAAAAGTTCAACCAAATTGTGCCAAGTAAAATAATATTAATGCAAAACATCACATACATAAATCTAGAAACAATAAGGAACCGATTTTAAGTAGTGTAAGATTAGAAACAACATTTGGAGCATGTCCTATAACATGGCACCTTTCCATGCAATGAAGGGACTGTACTCAGTATCAGTTGTTTAAGAAGTTTTATAAATTGGGAAGATCAGTTGTAGTAAATGCAAAATAAGGAGCCCAACTAATTCCACAAAGTACCCAAAAAAAAAAAAAGATTTTGAGGGAAGCACATAAAAAACTGGTGTGAGAGAGAGAGAGTTCCAATCTAATAAGGACATGCTGACTTTTGCAAAAATCAGTATGAAGTTTTTAGGGAATTGTGGGATGCATATTTTGAAAAACCGACCGTTTTATTAGATACTCTTGTTACGAATGTCACGTCTGCCAAAAATCACACTGATCCGATTAAGGCATATCAAAATATGGACTTAAAAATTCTGACCGCCGAAAACTATCACAGTTTTTCTCGGTAACATATCTAAGAAACCGACCGTTGGATCACTATGAGTTTTGGCATGCATGACATACAAATGCATAGTATTTAATCCAACAGTCACTTTTTCAAAATATGCATCATTCTATCACTTATGAACTTCATGCTGACTTTCACAAAAGTCAGCATGTTCTAATAGGATCATTTCTGTATATATATACTAGTAGCGATCCTGTGCGATGCGCGGCAATCACCGAAACCCAACCTTATGAACAAAATTCATCATTTCATCTACTATCAACTGTCCTAGTTCTAATTAAAATCTCGAATACAACTGTCGTACCTTCCAAAAAATTATTCTATACGAGAAACAAAAAGAAAAAGAAAAATAATTTTTGAATACAACCGCATCACTTCTATTTTAACTTAAAGATGATATTATAGTATAAAGAATATAGTATCATATCTTAACAAAAAATAAAAATAAAAAGAATATAGTTTCCACTAATCCAAACTAAATTTCCAAAGTTTTTTTTTTTAAAATAAAAAAATTCCGACAACCACTTCTTTGTCTAAAAAAATATAAGATAGAAAATGAGAAAAATATCAACGGGGGCTAGCTTAGATGACCAGGCCTGTGATCCTCATGTAAGAGGTCAAAGGTTCGAACATCGACTTCCATCCTCATGGCACCCCACAATTCCCGCAATTCTACCTGTACCAAAAAAAAAAAAAGAATGGAAAATTAGAAAAAGGAGAAAAAGCATATCTTCCAATAATATCCAAGCAGTTAAGTTTACTTACTTAACATAAATAATTAGGTAATAATTTTAGTATTATATTTATACTTTTTTGGTTTAATAGGTAACATACTATTTTATATTCAAATAATAATTTAGGATAGTGTGAATAGTAGTAATAAGAATAGTATTCAATGTAGAGCATTATTGCATCAATTACACTGTAAATAAAGAGATTTTCATTACAAATTATTTTATCATCAATTATACTGTAAAATATAATAAGCTATGACATTAACTACATTGTTTTTATATATATCAAGTACTGCAAGGAAAGATTTGCATGGAAGAGGATTGTGGCATGGTAGCTAGAGGATGTAAAATTGGAGTAGTTGACTTGGGTGGGGAGATGAGTAAGGAAAGATTTAGATCATGGGAAGAGATGGAAGATTACAAATGGGGAAAGATTGGAATTTGATTGGTTGTGAGCTATGAGGACTGGGAGAGGTTGACCTGGGTAGAGATATTGGCAAGGAAATATTTTGGCTATGTGAGGATTGGAAATATTTTTCCAAGTCTAGAATGATGGCAATGAAAGCATAAGGATAGCTCAATCTTTATAAGGGTTATGGAAGATGGGAGATGCCTCCAAGGCCCTAATATTGATATTGAGCTGTACACACTAAAAAAACAAAATGGAATCAAAAAGGTTAATAGGTTGATGCATATATAATTGTTGATGCATATTGCAGAAAACTTATTGTTACACTCCTATTTTGCTATAGTGACAAAATGAGAGATTGACTTTTCACACTTTACATGAACATTTTCTCATTTAGGTATATATATTTTTAAAATAATATAGGATACCATAATTAATGGACTTTGTACATGTTTTTGGTAAAGAACAAATCCCTCGAAACAAGGAATTTACTTAATTAATTAGGAATTTAAAATTTGGGATTGCACAATATATCATTCAACAAATTAGGAAGCTAAATTTTCTTTTAAAAAAATATTGGAGACTTGATTTGGAAGGAAGAATAAATTATTTACTTAATTGGGAACCTAAAATTCAGGATTTCACATGATATCATCTGACAAAATAGGGAATTTAATTTTCTTTTTTAAAAAAATATGGGACTATATATATATATATATATATATATATATATATATATATA
>JAESVK010000262.1:115165-159738 GCA_017140935.1 Hamamelis virginiana
TATATATATATATATATATATATATATATATATATAATTCTCTTATTTGATAATGTGGCTAAAAATAAATGCAAGGATTGAAAGCCAAAATTAGGGGTGTGCGCGGGTCGGGTGAGAGCGGGTGGAGCATGCCTAAAATAGTGCCAAACAATAATTCACCCTTCTTAATTCACTCTTCTTATTCTCCCACATTGCTTCCCTCTCCCATTCTCCCCTCTCCTTAATTCACTCTTCTTGCTCTTCTCTAATTAGTTGATTTTATTTTTATAAGAATAATAAGAATATCATATATTAGAGCTTGCCTAAAATAGTGCCAAATAATTATGTTGCCATAATTCCAACAATGCAATAATTCCTTGATTTGCTACGGGTGCTGCAGCGGTTTGAAAAAGTTTGAAATTTATGTTCTTGATTTGCTACGGTGCTGTAGTGGTTTGACAAAGTTTATAATTATGGTAAGTGAATAATTTGGCAGCTTTAGGTTGCTATAATTCACTTTTCTATTCTCTTCTCTCTCCCCCAGCATACCAACCCACCTCCTCTCTCTCTCTCTCTTCTCTTCTCTCTCTCCAGTGTCTCCACGCTGCTGCTGCTTCTTCTTCCACGGACCAGCAGCATATATTTCCATATTTAAAATAACAATCTTATAAAATCTTATAAGAAGTTTCCATATTGAAAATCAGAATTTAAGTATTAGAATTTAGGTTTTCAATTTTGAATTTAGGAAATTTAAGTTTCCATAATTTGAATTTATTAGGTTGCCATATAACTCTTCCCCTCTTCTAGCTTCTCCATGCACGCAGCCCCTCCTCTCTCTCTCTCTCTCTCTCTTAGCCCCTCTTCTCTCTAAGTCTCTCTCACAGCAGGTATGTTTTCTTTTACTCTCTGCGAATGGTGAGTTTCTCTCACAAAGAGTGCTTTGCTTCCATGATATCATGCTCTCTGTATCTCTCTGCATGCTGTTGTTCACAACCATCCACTTTTCAAGCATGCTTCTCCATGCTTTGCTTAATATGCAGCTCTTTTGCACACTATACATTATCATCGTGGTAAAATGACTTGTGCGCTACTTTTACGTTCCTCTTCTTCGCTTCATATCTGAACCTACTCTGATGCTGATTGGACTGATTTGTTAACAATGATGTGTGTTTTTCTTGGAAACTCTTTGATTTCCAAGAAGAGAAATAAGCAATACATTGTATCCCAGTCAAGTGTTGAAGTGGAGTACCGTGCCATGGTCACTATAGCTACGAAATTACCGAGGCTGTTTGGTTTAGACAACTTCTTGCCAACTTGGGACCTCTTTTCATAGAGATAACCAGAGTGCTATCCCAAATTGCAGTAACCAAATATTTCACGAGCAAACTAATCACAATGACTTCGATTGTCACTCTGTTCATTATCCATACCTTGCTGGAATTGTCTCGAAATTACACCTTAGGCTTGCTACTTCTATGCAATGTCTCACACATTTCAGTGATATTCCTTTTTACTTGACAAACACTCTATTTAGATCCACCATTCTTTCAAGTTCTGACTCTTTTTTTCATAACCTGGTTGGTTATGACTCCTTTTTTCAACACCATCCACTTTTCTTACATTTTGTCTGTAATTCCTGTTTTATATGTAGTTTTTCGTGAGTTTTAAAAGATTTTTATAATCATTTTGTTTCTCTGTATATTTCTGTGACTTACATTCCTGTTTTAATTTTTTACTTCTTTCCATAAAATAATGAAATCAAAATTGGACCACTATGGTTAAGCCGTGAAGCTCCCTGGGTAGTTGCATAAGTGAATTTCTTAAACATGGTAAAGTTTCAAGCAAATGAGTGAATTTCTTATCATAATAAAGAGAGAAAATTTATCAAAGATTTAATACAGAACAACCCAAAATACCCCAAGTTCAGATCCACTGTAAGTATTTCACTGAGCTTCTATTTCAATCCCTTTCCTCATTTAACCCCTTCTAACATTGACATATTAGTAAAAGGGTAAGTAAATGTCATTATACAGTGAAGGAAAAATGGTGTGAGCAAGAGCCGCACCAACAACACCAGCACCAAAAATGATGACATCAGTAATTGCAGTGATCAATTCTGCATTTTCACAGCTTTTCATGATACATTCATAATCTTTGCTATAGCAAGACTGAATGTTGTTGTTCTTCCTCTTTGTTCGTGAATTAATGTAAAATAGAACAAATAATGTAGAAATAGGATTGTGCGGCCAATCAATGTTGAATGAGAATCGTCTTATGATTGCAATCAAATTTTTGCCAAATAAGCTATCATGTAAGTGTTGTTATCTCTCTGTTATTACCATTACAGTGTAATTGATGGTATTTTCTTCTTTTACACTATCATTTTTTTTATATAGTTTTTGTGCCCGCACTAGAGATAAGGTATTTTTCACATGTAATTTTGTTAAGTTCTCTTTCTTCCCAAAGCTCAAGAGGGTGAGGGATTTTTAGGAAGGTAAAACTGTAAACAATGAAGTTCAAACTTCAAATATCTTAGCAATTAGAGAGAATGGTTGGGAGGAGTAGATCTTTGCATTTTTATTTTTTACATATAATATGTGATTAAATCATTTAGGGTTCTTTTTAAAGTTGCATCTAGGTTTATCTGTATAGATATGGGTTTGTTTTCAAATTTAGCCGTGACTAATAAAAAATTTAGATATGGGATTAATTTGATTGATGAATTTTTGAGTCCTTTAGCTTAATATTTTTGATCCATGTAATTCTAAATTGGTTTGGAATAATTTTCCATGTTTTATTATTTTTCATTTATTTTAAAATGGGAACAAAGGGCAAGCTTAATAATGTGTTTTTTTCTTTATTTGTGCTTGCAGACTAAAGTGTTCGCATAGCCTAATTGATAATGACTTATTGTTTCTAAATAGAGAAATAAAAAAACCTTGGTATCATATTTCTTGGGGAGTCGTGAATTGGATTAGCTTACCTTTAATTCAAGCTCGGGCCTATTATATTAAGCCCAGTTATGCCCGAAAATGCCAGCCAACGTTGACCTTTTTGCATCGTTCTCTTCATTTTCTCTTTTTTCTTTATTGATGTGAGCTTAGGTGTGGCTTGATTCACTGTCGACCACAACATATGTTTCTTTTTTTTTTTTCTAAGTTATTCAATTCTTATACACCTCTATCCAACCCAAGAGATCCATCATTTTTTGTGTGGATTTGCTTGGGCTGTGAAGCACAACACAAAACAAAAATACTTAGCACCAAAAGACATAAAAGATAAAACATAAATTAGTGAGATATCAAAGCAAAAATTAAAAAAGGTAACCAAAATTTAATAAAGTTGGTAAGCAATAACCTTTTGACAATGTCCACAGCTAATCACTATTAACAAATTTTTGGGCTAGATGTTGTCCCTACACATTTTGACATCGAGATTATAATTGATAATATAACGGAGTTTAAGTACAGATATAGAAAAATGTTTAAAATCAGTTAAAACTATCTCCATTGCAAAAAAGTAACAATCAAATTGATTTGCTATTTGTTAATAGTGATTATCGGTTTAAATCTATCTCCATTGGAAAAAATAACAATCAAATAGCAAATCATCCCAAAAAATAATCGGATAACAAAAAGCAATAGAAATATTAATCAGTTAAAACTATCACAGACGATTTAAAACAATCTTATTATATATAGAGATAGATTGAGAGAAGAAGAAAAAGAAGCATGGAAGAAGAAGAAGATGCACATATCTGTAGAGAAAGAAGGTGGTCAGTCTGTGGAGAGTGAAGTAAAAAAATAATAATAGGAAGAAGAAAAGCAGCAATCCTCACGTGAAAATATATACCTGTAATCTCTCGTAGTCTTAATTTGAAAATAGAAACTATAGAATGAAGAATGAAGAATGGAAATTCAGAAAGAGAAAATCAAATCAAATCAAATATGGGATTAAAATAAAATCAAATATAGCGTCAACCAATGAGAAAGAAGTAAGTGAAGTGAATTAAGGAGAGAAGAGAATAGGGGAGGGAAGGCCTCAAAGGAATGCCACATGGGACAAACTTTTCTACTTATAATAAGATATATATAGAGAGAGAGAGAGGACAACCACCCTTCCACTAATAATTAAAGGGCAACAAGAAAAAAAAAATCGACCCATTTGCATTAGCTTTTCTTAAATTCAATTTTGCAGTTCAAAATTGCATTTCATCTAAGAGATGGAGTGACAATTACTTTTACATGACTTGAGAGGGTGAAAGATGGTTAGCAAAATTTTTATATTAACTTTTACCGCAATCACTTCTAGTATGAAAATTTGAATATAATTCTAAAAAAAATATATGAAGAAATAGTTTTCTTTTAAGTCAAAAGTAAAATAAATTTATACCCAAAAGTCCATAAAAAAAAAAAATTATACCACTAGATCCTTTGATATATATATATATATATATAAATAAGAGGATAAATATGCCCCTAGGATTCAAAATTCAGCTTCTTTGTTTTTTGTTTTTTTGTTTTTTTGAGGGGATTTAAAATTCAATTCAATGAAAATAAATAAATTATTTTTAGATCTAATTCAGAGATGAGCAACCTTGGTCTTTGCGTTGCTCCAACAACCACTTTCTTTACTTAGGTTTTCCAATCAAAGGCTAATATTAGCTCATGGTTTTTCAATTTTTTTTTTTTTTTTTAATTTTCTTGGTCAAAAGATAACATAATTCATTCAACTAAGCATGGGTACAGTAGAAGGCCTCCATTGGACTTGTAATTAATCAATCCTGTAGATCTTCAAAACAAACCAACATAACAGAACAACAAAAGGCAAAATAGCAAAGCTATCTGCTATCAAATTACCACAATGGGTTGATGTAGTTTGACGATACATCAAAATAGTGTCAATGTAGGCTCTAATGTCCTTACCTAAGCAATATTGAGGTAAAATTCCCTTTGATAAATGACAAGGATAAATATTGATTTTGATAATTATCTTTACCTAGCCATGGGACAAAGTTTAAATGAAAGAATGAATGTTGTCTTTCCAGGTGGTCTTGTGTGATAGGTGGCAAGATTTGATTTATTTGCTGAATCACAATTTTAAAAAATATGGCTTGTGATAATTTGTTAAGCCTGTGCAATACACGACACATAGCAATTTGTCATTTGCCTTTAAAGTATCCTAATGGGTCTACTTGAAGGACATAAGACGAATTTAATTGATCACAATTTAATTAATTTAAGCCATGTGGCAATTTATGAATGGCTAGAAATTTCCAACTCTACATATGCATACAAAAAAATGAATTTACATATAGATATACATACACCATTGGAGATGGTCTAAGGCCAACGAGCCTTAGTGGGCCGAGAATAAATATGAATCATTTGGTTGAACCGGGATTCTAAGATAAGTCCACGTCCATTTGATATCAAAAATGCTAGACGGACCAAATTTTAAACCCAAATTTTCATAGAAAATTATTGAAAACACTCTGAGTTTGGAGCTTTATATTATAAGGTCCAATTTTATAATTTTATACCGTGATGCCCTTAAGATTCCTAAATTAATTTGCCTATTTGGATTGCTAAAAAGACTCTTGGACCTGATGGTACACATCCTTATTTCAGAACTTATGGGTATATAATTCAATTTTTTAAACCAAATGATGTGGCAATATGATAGAACCTCTGCTTTAATTTTATGCATGTTTAGCTAGCATGCTGTCATATCATTTGGTTTAAAAAATTTAGGCATTGTTTGGTTGAACTTTTTAAAATTACTTTTTTTCTTTTTTAAAATAAACAATATTTAATTTTGTAACAAAAAATTAAATATAACCTTTTAATAGTTTTCCTTTTTGTTAAAAAATTATATATTGCTAATTTGAAAAAGTAAAAAATTAAAAAATAATTTTAATTTTTTGTTAAGAAATTAAATTTTGCTAATTTTTAAAAAAATAAAGGATATTTTACGCGAATAATCTTAAGTTTTCCAAATATTATGTTAACGAACCCAATCTAAAACTATTTATGCAAATGAACCTATTACTATATTTTTAGATCAAATTGCCTTTCTAACGGTCAAAATTTTGAAATTTTTTTCTAATTTTGTACATAATCCTCACTGATACACATAATCCCCCGAAACAAGCTCAATCCTTAATCCCACTAAATCTAATAATCCCCAATCCCTAGTTTTATGTAGAATCCCCAAAATTATTAAAAATTCCCATACCCATTAATGGAAGTCATTCTATGTCTCCTCTCTAATTTTTTATTATAAATATTGCACAGCATATAATTTTCGTAAGTACATAGAATCCCCAATACCCATCTCATAACAGAATCCCTAATTTTACACCTAATCCTCATTTCCCATCTCTACGTATTGTTGCATCATATCTACTACCCATCACTTCATCATGTATAAAATTGTCATGTCAAGTCAACTTAAATAATATTTTAATACTTTTAATTTGCAACGAAAATTATTTATTTAATTTAATATTCATAAGAAAATAAAAAAAAATTCTTTAAGAGAAAATAATTTATTTTATTTAATATTTTAATATTTTAACACTTTTAATATACAACAAAATTCTTTATGTAATTTAATAAATATTTAAATATTAATGAGAAAATAAAAAACTTCTTTATTTAATATTTTAATACTTTTAATATACAATAAAAATTATTTATTTAATTTAATGAAAAATAAAAATTTATTTATTTAATAATTTAATAAATATAAGAAAATAAAATAAAATTTTTATGAAAAATAAAAAAATTTCTTTATTTAATATTTTAATATTAATAAGAAAATAAAAAAAATTCTTCATAAGAAAATAAAAAAATATTTATTTAATATTTTAATATTTATAAGAAAAAAAAAAGATATGATGTGACAGTTTTAAATATGGGAGGATTTTTTAAAAGACAATGTGATAGGTAAATAATGTTCTATTTTTTTTTATGGGGATTGGGATTCTTCGTAAAGTTGGGGATTTAGTTTTAAGTTAGGGATTGGAGATCTTTTGTTAAGACGGGAATTCTATTTATTCTTGGGGATTGGGGATTATAGCTTATTATGAGAATTTTGTACATTATTAGGGGTTACTCTCAAAATTTGAAAGAAAGTTGTCTTTTTTTTTGTTGGATTAGTAATTGTGTAGTTATCCAGTGTACATAAGAGCATTTTCATCAGTATATATATATATATATATATATATATATATATATATATATATATATATATATATATATATATATATTTGCATAAATATTTCTGTTTAGGTAATGTTAGGAAATTTTAGGTTTATTCACGTAAAATTCCCAAAAATAAAACAACAAAAAAGTTCACTTTTTAAATGTTATTCCAAAAGGAGCATTAGAGTAATAAGGGTGTGCGTGGGTCGGTTGGGCTAGGTGAGGGGTAAAATTGCCAACCCATCCACTCTTAGCGAATGGCTAATTCTACCAACCGTAAATCAATCCACACACATTAATAACTGGCCAGAGGTTGGTTGAATATATGAACCATTTTAAACTAATGATTGGGTGAGTCAAATAATACAATTTTTATTTTTATTTTTTGTAAACACCTAAAGTCCTTAAAACTACTTTAACAAGTAAAAACACCTTTAATTTGTATCTAACAATGCAATATTGTATTCTTTAATGATTAAACTATAATTTAAATGATTTTTTCAATACTAATAAAGTAAAGTGCTGAAACAAGTTACCTAACAACAATAAATGCTATTAACTAGATAATAGATAAATGCTATTAATTTAAACGTTCCCTTTACACCTTATTTTGACATTTATGTTTACATTTCATTTTCAAAACACTACTTATGGTAAATATTTTGACGATCTGACCGTCATATTCGATACCCTTTTTATGCATGACGTATATGCCAAAAATTATAGTGATCCAATAGTTAGAATTTAAGAAATATCATTATAAAAAACCTATGATGTTTATAATTAATAAAAAATATAAAAGTTTTTCACAATGATATTTTTCAAAAACTAATAATTGAATCACTCTTATTTTTTTTTCATACATGACAAACATAAGAAAAGGATCTCAAAATATTAGACCTAAAATGATATTTTGAAAACGAGGTGTAAAGCTAGGTGTTAAAAGAAGGTGTATGGGGAACGTGACCCTATATGTATGATAAAAAAAATTCTTTGTTATTAAAAAATCTTACAAATTAGCATATGATTTCATATTCAAAATTGCAAACATATTAAACAAAATAAGTGCATCTTCAAATTATATTTTGTAATTTATGAAATAAAACTTACAAAAACTTGTGTAATGAAATGAGAAGAAAACTTTTAAATGTTTATATTTTATAAGTTGTAAATTTGTAATGAAATGATTTAAATATATTTAAATAGTGGTGGGTCGGCGGGTTTCAAACACATCACCCACCAATTGAACCGAACCGAATTAAATACATACAATTCGTTATAAACTGCGGGGGGCGGGTTCGGTCGGATTTTTGGACACCCGTAAGAGTAAAATTTGATCCATTTAACGCTACTCTTTGACATCGGCTCTCAGATAGAGCGAGGTAACGAGAGTGTGGGATCAACGGCATATAAACCACCCGGAAGCACATTAATTAAGTTACATCCGGCGATACCAGATCAGGAGTCCGCAACTCCTCCTCCGAGTGGCGAGGGAAGAAAAGCTGAAAGGCGGAGACAGAGAAGAGGAAGAAGAAGCTGAGCGTTGAAACTCTGCACAAGCCACTGTTCTTCGTCTGGCTCAAAGGTACTGTTCTCGAACAATCCAGGGTCTGTTTACGCATCATATGAAATTGTTAATTTATCCCTATGATTAGTTAGGGTTTCTCGAATCATGGAAGATTTTTCGCATTCAAATACTTTCCTTTTCTTCTCGGTTGCATATTGCTTTCAATATTCTTAATATTCTTAGAGCCCTTATTTCCAGTTCTTGGGTTTGGATGCACTATCGGAAATTGAATCACCATTCCGCCTTCTGATTCCGTTGGAATTCTCTCTACTTAATAACGCCTTCCTCACAATTCTTTGGGTTTGGGCAAATAATTAGAATTTCATGGTACTGGAATTGTGAGAGAGCTTCAAGTCTTGATAGCCCCAAGCCTCTCTCACAGCTTATCTCTCTCTCTCTCTCTCCCCGCAAAGCGTTGCTCCGTATAGGCGGTTACTGATCGTCTTTTAATATCTCCTCAATAAAGGCGAAATTCTTGTTGTTTTGATTTCTCTAAGGCCAGGGCTTGTGAGGTAATAGTTGAGCAGAAATGGAGATGGGATTCGGGTAGTGGTCTGTTAGAGCTAGGAGATCGTATCGGCAGCCCCCTCTCTTTTTTTTTTTTTCAATTTCCTTTTTGTTCAAGACACTGTTTCATATCTCTCTCCTCTCTCTGTTTTGAGATTCAACTCTGATTTTTTTCCCCATTTGTGGACCATCTTTAATTAAGATTATAAATAGAGTGAAGCCACTTGAGATGAGGCTTAAAGTAAAGCCACTGAAGATGATTTTGTGACTGCAAGGATTTTGGAGAAAAGCTCTAACCTGGCCGAAATCCCAAGTATCAGGTTGGTAGCAAATTGTGCACTTAGAAAGAAGAGAATATAAGATTTAAGTAATAATGCATATATCTAATTATTTTTGATGGTTGTCAAGATGATCCAACAAAAGCATTGATGATCTTACCTTTCCAGAACCATCTCTATGTTTTTTGTTTTTTCTTGGTCAGAGATCCATCTATGTTAGGTTTATCATTCATTGAGTTTTTCAAGTCATCCAAATGATGAAATTGGAAATGAAATCAAAATTATAATTTAAAATTCCAATTTATTATGCCTTTCAAACATTGGAATCACAATTCAATTCCAATTCTAATTCTGACAGAATTGAAATTATAATTACAATTCTGCATTTCAATGTTAGTTCTGTGTTCCAATCAGACCCTTATTATATTTCTGTTGATTTGGGATTATGGTGTGGCTTTTATATGGTTTTGCTTGTTTCGCATTCTATATAACTTCAAAAAAAATTAAAATTTATTTTGTTTATCTTGTTTTGTTTTCGAATTCTATGTATGCATGTTTATATATTCTCCCTACATTCAGACAATGGAATTGGAAATCGGAAATACGTCAAATTCGATCTCAAGTGTGATATTAGAATTGAATTTGGATTCTTTGGCAATCTCTATTCTTTGATTCAGAATCCCACAGAATTGGAATTCCAATTCCATGCAACCAAAACACAGCCTCTAGTTTTTCATTTAACTGTAATAAATGTCAATAGTGTAGTTCATATACTCTCCAACTAGGGTTTCAATGTTATTCTCTGTGTTTGATCCTCTAGTGTCTGCAATTGTTAGTCAGTTCTTAGGGATTCAGTTCATCATGTACAGGGCTTTCATATAGTTGTATGATGTTTTATTTTGTTGTTGCAGACCTATAATTAAAACATGGGTTACGACTCAGGTAGTGCTTCCCAGGATGGCCGGGATGAAGGTAAGTTTATTGTTGCTTAATTCACAAATCAGTTAATGTATTGGGTAATGTTTTGCTAGCATTTTGAGAATACTTTCTTTCTTTCAAGAGCTAAAAATCAAAGCAATTTTTGCTTTAAAAGGCAAGAAAGTACTTCCAAATTGCTAAACAAATCATGGCTTAATTTTTCATAATTTGTGGGTTTTAAATTGTTAAAACACTTAAGTGAAAGAGACAGAATTTCAAAGAAATGCTATACAGCATACCTATGTGAAGAATAAGCCCACAAACAGGCATACATATGTAGAATGGACGGGTTAGTGCCAACTGTTGAAGATGATTTGACTTGAATGGCATTATTTTTGATAACCTAGGACTGTGTTTTGTTGTCCTATGAAATCGAATCATTCCATGGTAGTTTACATTATATTGGTTGGTACAAATTCACCTTCTTGGTGTAAAAGTAGTTCTACAATTTCAAGAAATGCCATTGCTTCAAATTTTAGCTAACATTTGTGTTGGTGGCTGCCATTTCTCTAGTGTCTCCGACTCTCCGTTTACATTTTACAATGGCTGATTTGTACATAGAATTATAAATAAAAGAACAATGAGCAATTCCAATCTCATGGGACATCCAAACTTATGCTTATGGACTTGTGATATGGTTAATAATGTTGGAGTAAAATAGTGGCTGTAAGGCCTAATAATGTAATTTGTTGGGAGGAAAAATTGGAATTATTGCCTTGATGAGGGAAGAGAGGACCTAACACATGAAATTCTTGCAGTTATTAGCTACAAGGTAGTTTGGTTTTGTGGGGATGCATATGGAGAACATAGAGTTTAATCTTTTTTTTTTTTTGGTTCCTTTCATGCGATTATTCTCTAGATGATGGAGGTTAAAATAGCTTATGCCCTAAATGATGTGATAAATATGTTCTTAACTAATTTATAAATGAAATTAGGTTAATTAGAGTCCTGGGGACTGCGTAACAGGGAAAAACAAAAGAGGTTTTACCATGTTAACAAAATTCCATTTTGGCATTTCTCAGGGCTTCTCTTACGGGGCTTATTATGTATTTATTATAGCTATCTTCCTCTTTCTAGGTGCTGAACTTCAGTTTTAGTTCTTCTCTGTCCATTTTTTATCTTAATTTCTTGGGCTCCATGCTTTTTGATTCATATTGTCTTTATTGGATCGTTGTACATCATAAAATCTTTTTCATTTTTTTGATATTTGAGTAACTTGGCATCAATTGTAACCCTCCCTGGGTTAAAGACATTGTGGTTTTCCAAAAGTTAGAGTTTGTAGTCTTAATCACCTTTCTTTTTTGATAGAGTGAAGAATTTTTTTTTTCCTTCATAAAATTATAGTTTTTAGTCTTAATCACCTTTCAATTATTGTTCATTTGTTTTTAAAAGAATGAAGGAAAGGAAAGCAAAATGTTTGAGGAAGAATGCCATTTTAAACATTTTCCTTTCTCCTCTCTTATTCTTCATTACAATCAAATTGAGGCTTAGTTTCTCTCATATATGCTCTGTATTATAATATATATGATCATAAGTTTGTTCCTTTGGTACTTTAACATATTTTATTTTTATTTTGTTGTTGCTACTCTTCAAAAGGTACTGAAATACTTACCTAAAAATTTAGAATTTCCCTTAGTATATAATATATACAAATAAGTGCTCATATAGAGTGCAAACATGGCATGTGTAATGTGAAATTAGTTTCAGGTTTCATGTAATTCTCCTGCAATTACAACTCATAGTTTGTCATACTTTGGTTAATTGTGTTTCAAATGATTGATTTGGCAGATGATGAGGATGAATATGAGGAGGTTGATGGGGGTAATCGGCTTTTGGGATTTATGTTTGGAAATGTTGATAACTCCGGTGATCTTGATGTTGATTACCTTGATGAGGCAATTTCTCTATCCCTTAATTAATTTTATGGACAAACAAACAAATATAAACACATGCATGTGCATGTATATTGGTCTTTGTTCACTACAAACAACTTGTTAGTAGTTGGATTTCAGAGGATAAAGCACAAAATAATATGTGACTAGAAGTGATATATTATCATTTGCTTTATTTATGACTACCATAGAGCTGTATATTTGTCCTGTAGGATATGGTTGTAAATTTGAAGATGTTTATGTAACTGAATTTTTGATAACTGTGCAAATGTTATTACTTATGGGTTCAAATGAATTTCATGTCTTAGTTGACACATAAATTTGAAGATGCTTATGCAACTGAGAATTTTTGGTAATACACAAGTGCTTTTATTCTTGGCTTCAAATGAATTTCATGTTTTGCTGACACGGGTTCTTTTGAATTTGGAGAACATAATATATGAAAGTTATGAGTCTTGTAAGACTTAGTTGGCGAGTGTTATTATACATACATACATACATACAAAGACACATACATATGTATATGTCTGTGTCTATATATTTATATGAAGGCGCACATACTTTGCAAGTCATATAAATACCGCTGCTTATGCATTTGTGACTGTGCTTGGGACTATTCAAAAACCCAACAAAGCTGTTCATTTGGTTGATACAGACAATAAATTGACCCAAATGGAGCATTATAATTGTTAAATTTGGGTGTTATATCCATGAATTGGTGTTGTCTTGGAGGAAGGCTTAACCTTAAAAAATGTTATACCTTGGGTTCTTTTTTGGATGGTGTAACATAGGTCTGCAAGGGGTAGGGTTTAGGTGGATTCATAGGCAGACCTTAATACATACAATGTGGTATATTTGGTAATGTTTATCCATCATGATATCTTACCTATCTTTAGAAACTGTAATGCAAGAAGCAACAATGGTGTGCTAAATCATAGGTTAATGACACAATGATATCTACATTTATTTGAATAAAACTGTCTGTATTGAAAAATTAAAGAAGTCTCATCTTTTGGTAAATGCATATGACAAATTTTAGTAGCATTAATTAAATTAAATACTAACAAATTATTTGCATTAATGTTAAACATGTAAGACAAGATTTTATTGCATCTAATATGAACTCCTGTGAGTTATTTGGGACTTATTGAAAATGTTGTGATTTTTGTTGCAAGACTTGGTGTTAATAAATTGTTACTAAATTTGTAAGCATGCTACTCCAGATTTTGTATGAGACAGATTAAGCGTGAACCCATTCTGTTCAGGGGTAATTGTTGATAGAAACTGTGAAATTAAAGTTTTATGTGCTCTATTCACATTTCTAGCATGGTGTTTTTAGTGGAGTTGGGTGCTTCATGATAAGGGGACCATGTGGCTTAGTTGTGATAGGTGCTCCCTTCGGAACTTGGGGAAATTTGGTAGAGGCTGTTAGGCATAGTAGCAGTTTGAAGAGATATAAGGGTGCATTGCATTTACATTTTGGAAACAGCAATTTGTGAGACTTCTCAAAAGTAGAGATGGTGGCTATTATATGTGGCATTCAATTTGGAAGGATATTCATAGAATATGATACATGGGGGAGTGGGTCTAATATTTCATAAGTCTCCTTACTTTACCTACATATAGTTAGAGTGGTTTGCAACATGGTCTCTTATCCCCTCCCCCCCACCCCCAATACACACACACACATATACTTGTGTGTGTATATTGGGGCCTGTATGGTACTTTGAGTCCCACGACATACCAAGGCCATAGGGAGATAAGATATGTTAGTTCCCTTACTGTTGGTGTTGCTGCTTCCATACTTGGTCCGATCGCACCTCTAAAGGTTCACCCAATAAGCACCATAATTACTTGCCAAGAGGAGCTTTCCTAAAGCTAGAAAAAGGCTGATTCCTGAATTCCCAGGAATACAAGTTTTCACCTACTTCCAATGATATTTCCTTATAGTTTTTCAATCCTGTTAGCACTTAGCCATCTCAATTGGAGTAGGGGACCAGGAAAGAAAGATAGAAAATTAGAGAGCAACAGAATGTCCTTATGATGGAAGGTAGTTGATCCCCTTTAATTATAAGCTTGCCTGCCTCCAGGGGTCTTTTTCTGCTTATTCTGCTTATTCTCACCTATGGAGCCAGTCTATAACTATAAAGCTACTCCAATAGGTCTTCCAGAGCATCCAGCTTCAAATCTCAGAGTCAGAGAGGTTGCTTCATAAGAAGGGTGCCATGCCAGTTCATAATAAACTCTAAGGCCTGTGTATGTCCTTAGAAGAAGAATAATATCACACACTATGTTTTCCTTTGTGGTGTTGTTGCTATCTGCTTCCTCAACCTTGATTCTCTTATTGCAAGTCACTCCATCCTTGATTTCCTGGTAGGAATTCAGGAAGCTGTTAAATGCATGCTCATTCGCCATTTTCTCTTTGGACAAGTAGATGGTATTCATTTGCTTTTGATCCTGTCATTTTGATTTTTCAGCAACTAGAAAAAATTTTGGTTATGCAATTGGATTTTAAGAATTTCTAGCTATGTTCAGTCTGAAATTGATGCAAATCTAATTTTAAGGTTCACCTGGCATACTTCTTTTGCTTTCAAGCTTAAATTCCATTACTTCAACTTTTCACTTTCCCTGAAATTTTCTTTTGATATATGGAATGAGTGTCTCTCTTCTTCTGTATTTTAACTCTTTCTTTCTTGCAAATTGACTGATGATATGATAAATATTTTCAGTTCAATATTTTGCATTGATGCTAAAATTACAATTATGTTTCTCAGGACGCAAAGGAGCATCTTGCTGCACTGGCTGACAAGCTAGGTTCATCTCTCACAGATATCGATGTAAGGAAATCTCAATTGTGTGTTTATTTTTATAGTTTTGAATGGTACACTAGGAGACTGTATAGTATACAAGTGATCTTTGGTTGAGGCATTGTTTTTATTATTATTATTATTATTATTATTATTTTGTATGTATGGAAGGAGACTATGGTCGCATGACTCGCAGCACTAAATTTCTCTATTTTATGATACTAATGATTTTGTTAAAATTTCAGTTGTCAGTAAAATCACCACGAACACCTGCTGATGCTGCTGAACAAGGTGATGTATGCCAAGAAAAACTGTCTCAAACTATCTCATGCAGTTTTTCATGTTCAGTTAATGTTGTTATTTCTTTAGCTGATAAAATTTTCCATTTTTTAAACTTTATTTTGAAAGGTTTTAAGTGGTAATATATAATTGGCAATGCAATATTAGTGTCTAGAGGCAGAGACAATGTTTAGTATGCTTCCATAAAAATTATTGGTTCAAGGGCTGGCCGATCTCCACTAATGATTTTGTAGCATCACCATCTGTCATTTCTTTTTATGTAACTAGTACCACAGAAGACGATAAATATAATTAAGTGGAAGAAGCAAAATCTATTCTGGAAAGAGCAGCTCCATGGAGGCATGGACAGATTACTATAATCTTCTCGGGTGTATCAGGACTCGGTTGAGAAAATACAATGTGATTAAAACTGGAGATGCTCTTCTTTCTGTTTTTTAAACTAATATCGATAGCGTCGAAAATTTGTTGCTGTCTCAAACTTAAAATGTTCCGGGCATATATATGAGCTTGATACCAAAACATTGCATATAGAAGCATTAAATAAGTATGTGCAATATGCTGCAGAGCTGTTAAACAACAATAAACTGATTTTTATTGTTGAGATGTTATAAAATACAAATTAGCTTAAAGGTCCTTTGCATTAAATTGTCTTATTGCAAGAAGCTTATCCTATTCACTATTTGTCCTTTGCCCAGTTTCTGATGTTGGAAATTATTCTTCTTGGAGGTTTCTGATTGGACATCCCCAATTAATGAAAGGGCACTCATAAATAAGGCATTTATTATTCAAAATTACCCTTTAGTTTTATCATGATATGTATTTCTAGATAAAGTGTTCCGGTGCCTAGTTTATTGGTGGTGCATCCTTTTGTCAAAACCTGAGGGCATCTGAATTATTGCCGTAACAAATCTGAGATATAAATTCAGTCTTCCTCGTTGTCATAGTGGTTGATTTTTCTCTAGTCCAATCCTCTGACTTTATGTTTATTGGCTTATTTTCTGCTAGATTATGATGAAAAGGCTGAAGACGCAGTTGACTATGAAGACATCGATGAGCAGTATGAGGGACCAGAGATTCAAGCTGCTTCTGAGGAGGACTATTTGTTGCCCAAGAAAGAATATTTTTCTTCAGAAATTTCGGTTGCTACTTTGGAGCATACAGCTCCAGTGTTTGATGATGAAAATTACGACGAGGATGAGGAATTTGAAAAGGAACATGAGGTGGTTGATAACACCTCTGAAGTTCAAACTATTTCTCCATCAGGTTTACTATTGGATCCACAGTATCTGTTAATTTGATCAGTTAGTTTCGATATGTATATTGTACAGTTCAACATTCTGTTGAGTCAGATTTGATATTACTTCTGCCTTGAAAATTTTAAATAGTTACCATATGTTCAACGGTTTTAAGTGGCTTGATTTTAGATGCCTGATTGCCTAACCCATCTCAAAATGCAGTCTTATTTGGAAAATTATGTATTCAAATGAAGCTATGTTTTCCTTAGAAGAAAAAGGAGTGTTGAAATCAAATAACCTTCTTTCAATGTGCTTGCAAATTGCAATTAGGTGCCTGCAGTTTCAACTATGTTTATTTGATGAGAACTTGAGTTTCTTTAAGATATGATCTCTGTATCTAGTGCATAAATTCAAAATATTAGACCGACTCCATTATCTCCACCCTATAGGAACCACCCTATAGGAACTATGAGATCTCCTGAATTTCAAATGGTATTCAAAACCTCTGCCCTTTGATTGTCCAATAACTCATTTTTTTTTTCTTTTGGCATAATATTTTAATTAATTGCAACTATTTTACAGACTGCTTTCTCCATTCATACTACTTTGATTAAATTCCAGTTGATTACTATATGGAGTTTAATTTATTTCCTGCATTTCAGTTTATTAATTGCATCTCATTTTATTTCCTGCTGCCGCTGCTACCTGTCTATTGAGAAGTGTTACTGGTTTATGGGAGTTACTGGAATTTACTGCCTATAGTTTAGTGTTTACTGTTAGCTAATATATTACCTTGTTTGTTTGTTTTTTTTTTTGAGTCTCATGACAAGCATATCAGTTAGGCTGTTAGCTACTATGTTCCCTTATTGTTTGTTTTTTTAAGTCTCATGACAAGCATAGTAGTTAGTTTGTACCTTCTAGAAACCTATAAGAACTAGTTAGTTAGAGGAAGATATTCAGTTTTGATGTAATTTTTTCTGAGATTCAGAACTGGACAGAGAATTTTCCTCTGTTTTAAGTTCATTTCTGTAATTCTAGCAACTGTTCTCCAATTTATATTGATTCGATGCTTGATCTTTGTCATTTGGTATCAGAACAGAAATCTGATCCTCTTTTCCACTGATTTTTGATCTTTAACACCCTAAATTCCTTGTTCTATCCTCACGACGGCCCTAAGAAGTGAGTTCTGATTGTGTCGGCACATTAGAATCGCTTTTCCTTGGTGAATTTTTTCAATCTAAGCCTCAAGATACCTCAATGTTCGACTACTACTGTTATATTGTGACGCATATGATTCTAGTGGATCTCTTACTTCGCAAAAGTTCTATGATGATTGATTCACTGTTGAAGCTCGGTCGCAATCGAAAGCGGATCCAAATAACTGGGTAATCCACAAATCTGATCGTGATTTGGTTCAACTTGGTTGAATTTCTGAAGTGTAATCCTGTCACCTCTGATAAAAATTGAAGATTTCACTAAATCGAGTTGATTGAATGGAAATGTTTGGTGACTTCAGATCAGATCTGCTTCAATTGATTTCTCTTAATTGATTTGATCATTCCAGACCTGAAGTTCTGCTCTCAGATTGACTTGAATGTTGTGATAATGATTGTGATTGGCTGATTGAGTGATTGGTGGATCAGATTCAGCGGTTATTGTTTGACTCGAGTATTTCCACTGGTTCGAAATTTCTTTTATTGCTGTTTTCTTTACTTTCTAGTGTGAGAGATCTGTTAGAGAGTTGATCTACTGTGATTTTGTGAACAGTTTTGAGTGTGTGCTCAAGTTGATTGGCTGTTGGAAATCTGACTTGAGTATGAGTTTTTAAGTAGATTGATGAAATTGTTGCTGAAATGGCACAAAGAAGGAGAGAAAGAAGCAGTAGAGGAAGGGGAAACCAAATGAATTTTGGCGAGGGAGTGGAAGTCAATCCTCTGGTGTGAAGGAATGATGGACAGCATCAAAGCTATGGATGAGATGATGAAATTGAAGATTTGAGGAGACAAATGACTGCGCTTATGGAGATGGTGCAACGTTTGTGTGGTTTGTATGGGGTAACACCAATTAATGCAGCCTCTCTAATAGTGATCTCTTTTGGAGGATTGAGGAGGTTGGCTAGAGGTCAAGTTTTGTGGTCTTGTGCAGTGTTGGCTACTTTCTTGGTTATTTTGCTTGAGTGGAATGTGTGGGTTTTCGAGGGGAGATTTTCTTTGAAGGAGATCATTTGGGAGAGGATTGTTTTTAGTCTCTCATTGGGCTCTTGTTTCTAAGACTTTGAAGGAATTCCATGATCATTTCGAGTAATTGGCGAGCTGTGTGTTCTTTTTGAGACAGCACTTCAGTCCCATTCCTGTGTGGAGTTCCCTGTCTAGTGGCCTCATTAAATTTAATTTAGACTGGTGTTCTCTTCGAAATCCCAGACAAATGGGCACTGGAGGCATCTTTCGAGATCCCTTTCTTTTTTTCTTTTTTTTTTTTTTTTTTGGGGGGGGGGGGGCGTGTTAACAATTTTTGCCCCATCTCTCCCAGGGAGTGGTTGTGAAGGTTGAGTTGTTAGCGCTACTTGGATACCTTAGAGATGTTGTTACGTTTAGGAAGTGAAAGCTAAGAGCTTGTGAGCATGGAGATATGCACACATCACCAAAGAAGTTCTTGACCTAGTCACCTAGCAATTCATTTTGGATTCAGACAAGGTGGGTGGCTAGAGCCGCCAATGAGAAAGCGGATGAGCTAGCCAATAGGAGTGCTTCTTCCTAACATCCTTTTTAGAGGCCATGTTTGCCTCTTTAAGGTTGCATCTTTTGTGTTTTGTTTTTTGGTCTCTTAGAGTTTTGGTTTGTATTGCTTTCTGCCATTTTGATTGCTTCTCTGTTTTAGAATGGGGGTTTTCTTGTATAGAGTAGGTAGGTTGTTGCATCACAAAATTTAATAAATTTGTATAGGGTCATAGTAATTTATTTGTGTGGTGTTTTAAGCCCTGGCTGAAATTGACTTTGTATGTTAAAGGTTGCGAAGGGATTGAAATTACTTTGTGTCTTTGATAGTGTTTTATTTGGTCCTCTCAACTCTTGTACGAAGTAAGGTCATTTTAGGATTTTCGTTAATTGCCTCATATTAATTGGTTGATTATTTATTTAAAAGTTTCACTTGATTTGATGAGATTTTATTGTTTGTTTTGCATGCTTTATGTTAGAGAACATCTTCACAGTTGTTAAAAGAATTTGATAAAAAGTTAGAGTGGCGAGAATCATATAACCTAGCTGATTTATCATATAATTGAGACAGGAATTCAGATCTATTGAATAATGCAGCTGGATTGCTTTTGTAATATTGTCATTATGTAATTTGCGTGTCAGATCAATATTTACTAGATGGAGGCATGGAGCTGAATGTGGAGTGCCAAAACCCTTAACCCTTACTAACTGCAACCCTTTCCTTAATTAGTGGTACTTACCATGGGTAACCTAGCTATACTATGCGCCATAGACTGCGACTTGGTATAAGGCCGTAGTCAGTGACCAAAGTGCTGGGAGACTTTCTAGACGACCACGAGAGTCAAACATGAGGCCTAGAGTGGTTATGTAGTGAATGGAGTTGAGTTAGGGTTGATAGGAGGTGTGTGCTTCTTATCTTCAAAATGATGTCTCCTTGTGGTAGGACTCCAAATGCACAGAATGTTATATTAATGGTTTATAGGTAAGCTCCACCTCGCTTAAGGCACGATGATGCCTCAAGCAAGCTTAACTTGTGGCAAAATGGGGAGTGGGTTTGGGATGTCTGAAGGACTTCCTAGTGTCTCCATTGGTGCTGGGAGCATAATCGATGATGACATCAAAGGGCTACGAGAGCCATCATTGCATGTAGCTTCCAAACTCATGGTTTTGTACTATTTGTGGACTAAGCCCTACTATTACACTTTCGGTAGGATGAATGAGGCTGAGTGCGCTATCCAGGTTTTGAGTAGACCTTGTGTGCCTGTCGTGGGCATTTTGCTTGGTTTAGCCTTGCCTACGAGGATTTTGTGGCATGATGTGTGCGGAAGAGGGCGACATCGTGCTAGTATGATATCGACTGTGCATGCTTACTAGTTTGCCCCATCAAGTGCTATGTGCTTGACTTGTTGGATGTGTGGGCTATGCCTTGGCTCTAAGGATCATGAGTTACCATAAGGTATGGGTGTAAGCTTGTGCACAGTTGAGGCTAGCTTGCTTCTCAGCTATTTGTGGTGCATGTATGTGACCCAACGAGTGTGGCAAAGATATCAGCTGAGTTGAGGACTTCCTTATTATCTTGGGGCAAGTGGCTAAGCTGTAATGACAAGAGAACTTTATTGATCGGGTGAGTGCCTTATGTGGCACCATGAATCTATTAGTAAGTTGTGGGTAGCAATATGCTACGAGTGGGACTCGTTATCAGTAGTTCTTGTTTGCTAAATGCGAGAGCACTTTGGGAAGGTTTCGGATAGAAAGACTTGTATGGTTTAGGGCTGACCTTGACAAAAGATTTGAGGTGCGGCGTGGTCCATTCCACTGATGAAAAGTGTAGTACTGTGACACTATGCATGGAATGTGATTGGGAAACACTAGTTAAAGGTATTTGATGGCTCCATTAGTCCTGTTTGTGCTCCACCTTTTTCCTTCTTTTGGTGCATGTTGTGGGTGACATGGTGACATGGTGTGCACCAATAGCAGACGTAGTTTCTCATGGCTAAGTCTTTTTATTTTTTTCAATTTAACTGTCAATTAGTGAATGACAAATTGAATTTATTGGTGCAAATATATTATGGAATCATCCTTGCTTTCACTTAAGCAAAATCCTTGCTCTGCAACTTTTTCTTAATTTATGCCAACTTGTTCTTTGGTAGGACCTTTCAATGAGTTTAAAATATTCTTTCAATCTTGACCAGTCAATCTTTTGTCTCATTTAGATAGGCATGTATGTATATACATACGCACACAGATAGCGACATACATATGTTACGCAAAAACTAGTCCATTCCTTCACATAAAAAGTGTTTTTTGGAAGCGGGGATTAGTTTGACTGGTTAATATAATAGGCTGAGTGTTGACTAGTAGGGTGCTGCTTTACTTTCTATCAGTATACACACCTTTTGTATTCTTTTTCAGTTTGTCGTTGTAAATATGTGCTTTTATTTTAATTGAGTGGAACCAAAAAGTCTGTGAGATAAATCAAACAAATTTCAAGTTGTTATCCATGAGAGATAATAATTCAAATATGGTTATCAAAATCAATAATGCAAAAATCTGTTGTGTTGAGTCATTCTTATAATGGTAAAGGTACATATCTAGCACATGCATAGCCATGTTCACTTGGCTTTAGAAAATTCTGTAATTTCTCTCCATGGACATTTTTTCTTAGCTTTACCTTTTAATGCTCGACTTATTTAGCACTCTTGCAGGTGAGCAGGCTGAGTATGTTGTGGAAGTTTCAAAATCTCCTGAGAATGATCTACAGCTTGGTTCTTTTGAGACTGAAAATTTGGCTGTCGATTTGACAGATTTTCAGGAGTTGACAGATTTTCAGGAGGTAGTTTGAAATGATCTTTTCTTTTCTTCTTCCTTTTTTTTTTTTTTATTTTATTTTTTTTTTTTTTTTATTTTTTTTGTTTTTTTTTTTTTTTTGGGGGGGGGGGCGCCGGGGGAATAATCTATTTTTATTTGTTTATTTATTTTTATTTTTTAAAATCAATTTTAGATGTTATCATTTGCCTTAATTTTGAAGGTGCTTCCAGTTTAATGTTTATCAAGTTCTAATATCTCCTCTAATAGATGAAAATCTCGGACTGGATTTTTGTTTATGCCCAAAAGTTGAAATTGTTAATGGAGTGTTAGTGAAATATTTTGACAACTGTTATGAAGCCGAGACCTGATGTTCTTCCTAGAAATGCATTAAAGAAAGTGACAGACTACTTCTAGATAAAATAGTTTTCATGAGCAATGTGGCAAGCTACTGCACTGAGCGTGCTGGAAATATAAGGAACTTATGATTTTATTTTTTTGACATTTACATGTATTTGGTTATGCCTACAAATAATTAATTCTATTTTGTCTCTTTATTAGTGCATGCCTATATTCAGTAAATGGGTAATTGGAGCGCTGTCTTTAAATAATTAATCCTATTTTGGACATTACTGGTCATATTGGGGTTAATTTCAATTGGATTAATAGATCAGCTACTATGGAAGCGAACTTTTAAGCAAAGAAAGGGGCCACTTATTTAGGAGCTTTTACAGTCCATTTTTGCCCTCGAGTGGTTTAATGACCTGAGTTTGGGTTGCTTGGGGATTTTTTTTTTGTCAATAGGTTGGGGTTGATTGGTTTGGGGATTTTTTGAACTTGTTTTTTCTTTCTCTGCGGACTTCTTGTCCTCTCTTTGTTTCTTTTTGTTATTAATATACTTTCTGTTGCTTGTAAAAGTAAAAAAAAGAAAAAAAAACCAGCACTGTTATGCTGTGAACTTTGGTTTTAATTTCTTTAAATGCTAATCTAGTCTAGATAAATTGAAGTTTAGACAAAATTTAAGACGTAGAATGCTTCTTATTGAATAGTTGTCAATAGACACAAGTGTGCTTTTCCTTCACCAAGTGCTGTTCATAATTCCTATTTGCATTATTACTACTATATTTTTTGAAAGTTTACTGTATTTGATTCATTACTTATTTATCTAAACTATTTGGCCAGATCAACTTTGATTTATTTATTATTTCACTATTTTCATCTTTTTTCTTTTTAACATGTTTTAACAGGAGGAACCTGAAGTTCTGGAAGAACCATTTTGTGGTAAAAGTTCCACACCATTGCCTATCTTGTGTGTAGAAGATGGGATGGTGATTTTACGGTTCTCTGAAATTTTTGGTATTCATGAGCCCTCGAAGAAATTGGAGAAGAGGTGTCGAAGGTATTCCATTCCTAAAGGTATGTACTTGCATATGAGGGATCTTCTTTCTGACTCATTGTAGTGAGCCTCTTGATCTCTTGCTACATGGACTTGTGGACGAGTGTTGGGTGTGGAAAGTATATATTGCTATATGATATATTCAACATGTGTACTTTCATAATCTCACTGATTTTATAAGTCAAATTAACATACGAGCAGATTAAGAAAATGTATAACTAGACTTGTAATGAAGTGGGAATATGTTCCTCCCTTCTTTTGTCTGGCACAAGACATATTCCATACCAATACTGATATCACGAGTGTTTGACATGGGTGTCCCATACATTTTGAGGTGTCCATATAATCCAGATCTTTCGAACTCTTTCTAGGAATGTAATTACAGAAATTATATTTGGAGACTCCCAAAATTTGAGTAGCAATTTGGTTTGCCTTCTTGGTTCGGTATTTTTGATCTCTTGATTTAAAAAACTAAGTTGGATTTTTTATGTGATAAAACTATTTGAACTCGATTTATTTATTTTTACAGTGCAAAAGCCTATTCCCTGTTTTGATTGTCTGGGTGTTATTCTTTTCATCTTTGCAGAGAGGCATAAATCTATGGATACTTCTAATATTGTTGAAGAGGATGAAGAGGCATTCTTAAAGGGTTCTTTCCAAGGTTCCTCATTTATGAAACAGGCACATATAAGTCAAGAAGATATTTCAATGTTTATGGATGATGACTCAGAATCAGCGAAATTTGGTGTTGTGCAAGGAACTGCAACATTGGATCTGCAAGCTGGTGAGCAAAGGAAGGACTCATGTCTCAGTGCAGAATCAATGAAAGAAGACATAACAGTCGATCTGCCTGCAGGATGGCAGTCACCATTCTGTCCTAAATTTTACCCTCTTGATCAGCAAGATTGGGAAGATAGAATTATCTGGGATGATTCACCTGCAGTGAGCGAAAATTCTGCAGAGAGTTGTGAAATCTATGGACCTGACTCTGAAGCTTTGGTTAATGGTGAGACAGAATGTGTGAACAGGCCACTAAATATTCAGTCAGAGCTCCAATTGGATCCAGATGAGATGGAGCATAGTTTTTTTCTGCGTAACTCGCCTGTTTTAGTGGAGCCCTTTGGCTCCAGAAATTCTCCACGATTGATTAACCTTCCCTTCTCAGAAAGCAGATATCATCCCCAACTTTTGAGGCTAGAATCTCGGTTCGAAGTGGATAATTCAAATTCTTCAGATGTTAGAAAGGAGAATGTCACTGAAGAGCTTCACCAAAGTGATGCTGTAAGGCGTTTAAGCAAGCTTACACTGCAAAACAGAGACATTATGGAAGGCTCTTGGTTAGACAAAATAATCTGGGAACAAAATAAACCTATTGCGAAACCGAAGTTAATCCTTGATCTTCAAGATGAGCAGATGCTTTTTGAAATTTTAGATAACAAGGATGGTAAACATCTTCGGCTTCATGCGGGGGCCATGATCATAACTCGTTCCTTAAAGTCCAGCAGTGGGGATTCTTTTGAGCTACCTGGTCATGGAGGTCAATCTGGTGGGCGATTTAATATTGCTAATGACAAGTTCTATTCGAATAGGAAAACTTCTCAGCAACTGAAGTCACATTCTAAAAAACGCACAGCTCATGGTGTCAAAGTTTTGCATTCAACACCTGCACTTAAGCTGCAGACAATGAAACTGAAGTTGAGCAAGTAAGATAAAATGCTACACTTCTCTTCAATTCTTTGACTTTGTTGTGTTCTAAGGGCTGCAAACGAGCCGAGCCAAGCCAAGCCTAGCTTTGGGTTGCTCAAGCTTGGTCAAAAGCTTGATTTTTAAGTTCAAGCCGAGCTTGAGCCTAAGTTAAACGAGCCGAACTTTGACATGTTTGAGCTTGGCTTGTTTATTATCGAGCTTGTTCGCAAGCTATTCACGAACGGCTTGATTAATTTGCAACCTTAAATTACAATAAATAATGCTTTTGAATAAGCATGAGTAATCAAATGAAATGTTCCTATAGCTCGGTTTCTTCCTCTTTTGTCTTGAGCCTTTTTACATACAAAGGATTTACTTGTTACTAATATAGTCTAGCCTGTGTTCTTTAGATCCCTTGTTTCACTCTGATAGTATCATAAATCGGGTCAATGCAGAAGAAATGAATGCATTTCTATACTATTAAGTGAAATAGTTAAAACATAAGCATGCCACATCACTTATTCTGTTGGATTTAATGGAGTCTGTTCATGCACGAGGTCTGATCATGGAAAAGATTCTGTTCAAGAGAACCAGCCTATCGGGCTTACGCGACGGTTGGAACAAAGACACATTTGGTTGTGAATTCCAATTTGGCAGATAAGGGCATGTATCTACATTACCCAATCAATAATTCAAGTCACACACTCCCATAATCCATTTTCTCTTCGGAGAATTCACTTCAACTATTCAAATCAATAATAATATATTGTATTGTGGAGTTGAAGGGAAATATCCAAATACATGTCTTGTTCTTTTCAATTATCCATACTTGTAGCAATGAAATTCTATTGTTCCATCTCCACATGATAAATTATTGATTACAAATATTGATGTTCTATCTTCTCCATAAAAGACCAGACATACCTTTTTTTTTTTTTTTTTTTTTTTCTGATAATCAACAATTATATTAAAAAGCCAAAGAGGAAAAGGAATCCTTCTTACAAGAAGAGCAAGAACAAAAAGCAAAAAAACAAAATACTCAAGGATTACAAATAGCCACGCAATTATCCCTAATGACAAACAAAGGAACACTCTTAAACTTTGTCACCGAAACCTACAAAGAGGTTAAAAAACAAATTTTATCCCATAAACTTTGAATATACAGACTTTTATCATAAAAAATCATTGCATTTCTCTCAAGCCAAATTACCCATAAAATAGCCAAGACAAAACACTTCCATACAATGGAAGCTCTCAAAGAAGACCCAAAAACCTTAAAAACAATCTCCATCATTTGAAAAGCATGTTGAGGAACAACCTAAAGCTCATCACCAAGCTGAAACAAGAAACACCACAACTCCTGGCAACCGGATAGTGCGAAAAAAGATGATCGATACTCTCTTCCTCTCCACAACACATCACAAGTCTTAGCCCACCATAACTTATCATAGATATAGATATCATTATTCTAGTGCTGTACTGCATCAGGAATGCACAAGAAAAGTACCCTCTACAAGAGTGGAGTTCCTTATTTCTGTAGTAACCTTATTCATAACTGTTTATGTTGCCATGAACTTAGTTAAATTAAGATCCAACCTGTACACCTACAAACAGCCCTGAATGGTAAAACCCCATTTGATTCTCCAAGTTTCTAGTATTTTGGCCTATTCTCCCAAAAAACTCCAGCTATATAGTCATCCTCAATTCTGAATTTTATTGACATTGGGAAATGGCATGCTAATTTCTTCATAAATCTCCCATCCTACATAACTGGGATTCTGCCTTATGTTCCTTGTGTGGGTATTCCATAATTACAAGTACTACAACTTTTCAATTTAGTTTCTTGTAAGTCAGTAGCTTCCACCATGGTACCTTACAGTTCTAGGAATAACTGTTTCAATTATGTGAATAATAACTGACTCTCTGCCCGTTTTCTTCTTCTTCAACTCTAATGTGTGTTCTGGTCATACTTAAATAATTAATAAGGTTCTTTTTCCATTTTTATCTGCAGAATGCCTGATCCTTGCGTATTTCAATAATATTGAACAATTCCTTTTCATCCTTTTCAAAACCTTGATCAGAATAGACTGATCAACTATTGAAAATTGATAAATTTTTCTACCAGCCAATATGACACATCCCTGTCCATCTGATCTTGGATACTACAGAAGGAATATAATTTTTGAAGGATATAGGGTTCTCCAATATAAAGTGAATTCTGTGTTAGAGAATTTCTAACCAGTGACTCCACCAAACTTTTATTGAATTCGACTGTTACTGGAGCGACATAGATCAGGCCATGCTCTTCTGTCTTCAGTTTGAATGATGTGACCCAAATCACCAACTGCCAATGGCTAAACTAGGGATTTGTCCACCTCCAAAATCAGAGTTTTTCTGAGTTTAATCTGACCCTGCCTCCCAATTATCCAAAGCGATCCATTGCTTCAGAATTAAAACTATCTTCTTCTTATATGTCACTGAAAGAACTAGCCAAAGTGCCACAGAAGCTGAACTGCAACTGTATTAATCCTTTCCCAATCTTCTATGGACTTTCTTGTAACAGTTACGGATGCTACTAAGCACTTTCACACTTTCAGTTCAACAGGGCTGCCTTTATGATGCAGTACGATTATAAATGTATCTTTCATTTGTTTGTCATTTTCCTTTTGTAACAGCTATGTGGCTTTAGTTTCTCTCATATAGTTAGTTAGAGCTTGTTACGGGTTATAAATAAGTGGTTAAAGGAGATTAGAGTTAGTTTTTAGTAGACATCTTGTTATTTTTAATCTGTAAAGATCGTAGACAGAGGTGAGCTCTCTGTTTGTACAAAGTTCTTGTACTTCCAGCTTGATTCCTCAATTTCTAATGCAAATCCCTTCATTCCTCAATTTCTTGTTGAATCTGAATTTTGATATATCGCATATATCGGCGATATATCGGGAACTTTCATGAATAAAAAAGCAAAATATCGCTGATATATCGGCCATATTGGCGATATATCATATACATGTTCTTTATTTGATTATGAATTTTATGGCTATAATATCTGTCATATGTTTGAATCGATATCAATATTTCCGATACCATTGATATATCCGTCGATATATCCATGTTTTGGTACCCGTGATATATCCGTCGATACTGATATTTAAATCCTTGCTTTCGCCTCATGACCTGACTAAGAAATTAAGTTTTTGCTGCTGTCAATATCACGAGTAGAAGAAGACCTGTCCTGTCTCCCACATTTGGAGATGCTGAACCCTGTTTTCACAAAGCTGAAACCGTAGACTTACCTTTATCAAGAACTGGCACCTTAAATCATTTTATCATTAACACCTTAAATCATTTTATCATTAATGAATTAAATATGTTCTCTAATTTTATTTTGATAAGCAACAAGAAGATTTTATTAAATAAAGTGAAAGTACAGAAGAGGAGAGGTGTCCTACAAGAAGGAAGAATAATAATAAAAAGGAAAAAAAACAACTTAAATTTTGCATGCTGCTATCCAATTTTCCCTAATAACAAATAAAGGCACCCCAAAAATTATTGTGAAACAGATACGCTCTCTAGTTAAGCTTCATAAATTGTTAGATCAATTGCTTGAGTCACATCCAGGACATTATGGGGATAATGAACTGAAAATCTGATGTTAGGTGCTTGGGTCAAGTTTGAATGGGCCAAGATTCTTGCCCCTTGCCTCTAAGCTTCTGCTTCTATTGTCAGTACAAGGGTACCACATCCTTCCATAGAGCAGGACATCTTGATGCCTGTGAATCATCTCTACTTTTGAGATTTGAAACTAAATGTAAGTTGATTAAGAATTTTTTTTTTTTTTTTTGGGGGGGGGGGGTGTGGAGTTGTTTGGGTCAAAGTAATTTTGGAGTTTTGTTGTCAACATGATTTCTCGTGGGTGTCTATGTGGGTCACAATTTGTCACAGTCATTTTAGTTCTTGCTTATGTTATGATTGCTAGCTTAGTATTGCAGAATCACTATGGTGCTTGCATCAGTAGTCATCAATAGTGTATGCCTTAGTTTTATATTTCAAGCATCTTGTACTTGCATATGATCCACTATGGTGTTGATGTTAATTTCAAATGTTAATATTAGCTGTAAAGTCTAATTTAATGTTTTGCAGTAAAGATGTTGCTAATTTTCATCGACCGAAAGCTTTATGGTATCCTCATGACAATGAGGTAGCAGTCAAAGAACAAGGTAAACTACCTACACAAGGACCCATGAAAATTATATTGAAGAGCTTGGGAGGCAAAGGAAGTAAACTTCATGTGGACGCTGAAGAGACTGTCTCTTCTGTCAAAGGGAAAGCTTCAAAAAAACTAGGTTCTCTCTTTTGCACATGTTTATCTGGTCTATACGTTACATTGTTACTAGGGTTTAGTCAGGTCTTCAACTTTGTTGATTTTACTTCATAATAATATTTATTATGGTGTTTATGTTTTTGAAAAAGTTGACTGCTCACGTTGTACTCTCTTTGTTTTTTGTGTGTTTGTTTTGTAGATTTCAAACCATCTGAAACAGTGAAAATATTTTATTCTGGAAAGGAGCTTGAAGACCATAAATCTCTTGTTGCGCAAAATGTTCAACCAAACTCCTTGCTGCATCTTGTACGTTCAAAAATACATTTGTTACCAAGGGCACAAAAGCTTCCCGGTGAGAACAAGTCTTTGCGCCCTCCTGGGGCATTTAAGAAGAAATCCGACCTTTCTGCAAAAGACGGTCATGTCTTCCTGATGGAGTAAGTGGCTCATAAATCTTGTCATTTATTAATATATATGTGTGTGGGTGTGTCTATATATATATTTGTTTGTTTTATTGTGAAAAAGGGAGAGATGTATCTGTTTAACCATTATTTTACTCTACGCCTCCTAAATCGTCTTGCATTGATATTAGGTATAGTATAACAGTAACTAGTTCTTGCAATGCCTTTTATGATATCTTTCAATCGACCTGTTGTTTTCATGAAGATATATTTATCAGAAAGTCTATTGCAATGAGGCTTGTCGCCTCATTTAATTAATGTTGATCTAGATGCATTCCTTATTTATACGGTGTAATATTTTTTTTTTTTTGTTGTACTTGCAATTTTTTGCACAACTTGATTGAGATTCTTAGCAGTATGAGTTTGCATTAGATTGGGTAGACAGCCAACCTGTTTGCTGCATTTTCTTTCTCAAACTTCATTTCATTACATAATTCATTTCTGCCTTGATGCAAGTCGCCAATGGTGGTATGCATGGTTCAAAGTTGCGGTCGTACATGTCTGTCGTGTATCGGGTTAGACGCAACTTTAGGCATGAAATAATGTTCAAAATTTTTTAATCGAAATTTTTTTTTTTTTAAATTATAGAAAAATCAGAAAAAGAACAAGCAATCACGTTAGAAGAATCAAATAAGCAAAACAAATGGCTTAGTGTATGATATGATAAAAGAAACTTATGATTTATGATTTACTTGCTGCATGTAAGTGTGTATGTGGTTATCAATAATTTTCCTAATTCTTTTCCAAGACTTGCAGGAGACCTTGATTGTTAACTTGGCCCTATCCTTGGAATTGTAGATAACACCCAATGTGAGTTTTTATCCTAGTCAACAACTTTGAGGACCTTTACAAGCGGCTTTATAATGACACGAACGTCCTTAGCTTGTCTCTAGAATTTCTATGTATTAAGTTTAGATATTCGTGCTGCTATCCCCCTCTCACGATTACATGAGTAGGAAAGCTGGTGGTAGTTACCAGAGAAGAACATCTTTGTTAAAGAAGCTTGGTGTCTAAGGAGGCTCTTAATGGCCATGTGTTATGTGGAAAAACATGTGATGCCCGTCCTAAAGATTTCTCCGTTATCTGTAAAAGTCTTCATTAGATTCATAAGAGCGTCACTGTTGTATATAAAGGTTGTGATTTTACGAGCATTAGTGATCGTAGTTTTGACACTTGGTATCTCACCAATGTCATCCGGCATCAAGTCCATGTAGTGGGCAACACAAGAAGACAGGAACAAGCATTTCCTCTTATTCATCAGTTTGAGACTTGCAACCTTAAATGAAGGCTCGTTTTCCGTAACAATCTGAACTACATACCTTTCTCCCACCTCTTCCGCAACCTTGTCCAATGCTTATAAGATAGTCGGCTATTCTTGATCTGCGTTGGTGTTATCCATTGATTTATGGAACAACATTTCATGGTCACAATATATAAAAAAATTGACGATTGGGTGCTTGGTACATGATAACCACCCATCACACATGATTGTGCACCTATATTCGGGCCATTTTTTTGCATCCGCTCAAGGTATACCTTCAACATTCCTACCTCTTCAGAAAGATAATTCTCCCAATTTGATATCCTGTTGGCCAATCACACCTTGCCCACGCTTAGCTACGGTGTCAATCATCACCTGAAAATAGGGGTCGTTGTTTGTTGCATTGAAAGGTACTGCATTGTAGAAAAAAATTGGAGATTGCCTTTCCCACTCTCTTTGTATTCTCCTTCCCAAATATATTCTTTATTCATTTATTTTTTTACCTTTGCCAGTGGGGCCCTATACATAAAGAGATCAACCTCTCTCAAATCAGCATCCTAAGTTCTGTGTGGATCCCGCTTGCTAAAACTACAAGGGGGTGCATTATATTATCTCAAAGGACCCTCATCATAAGGTCGACCACCAGAAGGATTGGCGCCAAACTGTGAAGGTCTAAATTGATGAGGTTCCATCTCAGAGGTAGAATGCGTACGAGCATCTTCCTTGTAATATGCGGTCCTACGGTTCTCTCTCATAGCATATAGTAACTTGTTCCTGCTTCTGTCTAGAAATATCATCATCATGATAGTCACCCCTACCAAATTTATTATAATCATCAATGTGATGTCTGGGCTGACGCTCAGACTCAGCCTTATCCTGTATGCCGTTAAGAAGTTGTTCTTTTTTCTTCTATTGAGATCCCTCGTCTGTGTAACTTCAAAAAGATGTTTCTTCATTAATTTTGCAATCTCTCCACCTTTGGCACACAATCACCTCATCCCTTACCCCACCAAGGTGTTGTTTCAAACGTGTGATGCCTTCACTAATCACTTTGCCACAATAATTGTTCCTTGCTTTCTTTTTATCTGTAGTGACTGCTTTACCATGGTCCTAACCAATAAGTTTGTTTTTTTAATTTTTTTTATATATATAAATTTCTTTTTGTAAAAATTACTTAGTATACATCTGTTTTTGTAAAAAATTTCAAATTACTTAGTATAGATTACTTAATCTGTTTTTTATTTAGTAAAAAAAAAAAAAAACTTAGTATACATATCTACCTGAAAAAAAAATACTCAGTATACATATCTACCTAAAAAAAAAAAATTGAAATATATCCTTTCATTCGAATTTTACAAAAACAGATTTATGCTCACATTTTTTAATTTCATTCATAACTACCCAAAAAAAAAAAAAAGTAAAAATAATCCAAAAGTCCTTGACTGTGGAGCTTTATAGCACAAGGTCCAATTTTATACCATAAGGTCACTAAGATATCCAAATTCCTTTACCTATTGTTATGTTAAAAAAACTTTGGGCCTAGTGATATAAAATGTTTATGTTAGGGACTTATGGGTAAGTAACCCTAAATAAAATATTTACAAAATACAAATACAGAATATTAAAATAAAAATAAAGTTACATAAAATTAAATTTTATGCATCTAATTATCTAAAGTATAGATCTTTGCTTAATTAGTATGAATCTATGATAAATAATTTTTTATTTACTTAAGAAATAATTATCTAAAGTATACATGTAAAGTAAAAAAAATTATTTCCAAAATATATTATAAATATCTATTATATAAAATAATATTAAACAAAAACAAATAAAAAAGTACAAAACCTTACCTAAACTTTTTGTGGTTGGCCGTGAGAGAACATTAGCACTTAAACTCTTCAAGTTTTCATCGCAGCACCGAGAGAACAGGGTAGCACCTCGCCGCAGCACTGAGAGAAAAGCAGCACCAAGCGTTTGAGAGGGAGAAAGAAGAAGAAGAAGAAGAAGAAGAAGAAGAAGAAGAAGAAGAAGAGGCTGAGAGAACTGCAGCACTTGGCAGTCGCATGTCTTCAACACTAGTTGCAGACTTACGACAATGAAGAGGAGGAGGAGGAGGAGGAGGAGGGAGGGGGGGAAGGAAATGAAAGTTGAAAGGAGAAAAATAGCCTATAAGCTTACTTGCAGCAGCAATGTGTGTACGAAAAGCCTGCAGCAGCACCAACAATTCAAAAATGGTATCATATCTTGGCCGAGATGAACGATTGTCTGCAAACTTGCTGTGGTGTTTGAGTCTGAGTTGTCGTCCAGGAGGGTGCTGATACCTAGTTGACTTGTCCGAGTCAACTCAGTATTGGGCAGTACTTTGAATCATGTACATGGCTGTTATTAAATTTTAAAGGTCACTTACAAATTGTTTCTTTAAGGTGCAAGGCGCTGTGGGATACTTGAACTAAATAGACTACCAAGTGATAGAAAGAATCACATAAGATATTAACTAGGCACTTCCTCTAAGCAGATTGGAATTTATACAGTAAAAAGCTGTTTAAAGTAATTACCATAAGTCATCTTCTTTAAATATGTAGTCTGAAGGTAGATAAATGTCTTTGGGGTATGAAGAATGGAATAGGTCTTGGAAATAGTGTCAGGATATGGTCTATTGTAAAGATTTTGGCACTCAGTGAATCATCTTTAGAATTTAGCGGACCCAAGAAAAATTACAAAGTACTTTAATCCTTTGACAAAGATTCAGAGGTTGATATTTCTTTCCTTTTAACTGTCCTTGTCTTCCCCCTCCATAGATTATGAAAGTTCTTACGTAGGAAGGCTCTTAAGGCAAGGAGAGACACCATAGAGGAGCCTTGTTTTAGCAAATTTGAGGTTCCTCTACATTGGCAAACACATTTGGTATGTAGGCAACTGCATTTGTTAAACTGAGTTTTATGGGGTGATTGCCTCACTAACATTCTTGCAGAAGGATCAAGTAATAGTTCATTAAATATATAAGTCAACCTAATTGCTACTATATTTAGGAGACTTATCTCTATTAATAATTTGGCACTGTTGGGGCGCTTATTAAGTTTGAAACCGTTTTTTTTGTTATGTAATGTGTGGATGGTTTTTCTGCTTTCACATTGTTAGGCACCCTATAAAAGTATATTCATTTTACAGTGCTTTGAAATGCTTTGCTTTCAATCTATCATATTCCAACTCAGAAACCGGACTGAACCTATTTTTGTCATACTGCATTTAGGGGTAGATAGAGTTTCAAGAAGTCTTCCCATTCTGTGCTTAACAGCAATCCATGTTCTAGCTTGTTCTGGTATTAGCTTTATAATTTCAAATCATCTTGCTTTTAAATTGTACATTATCAAACTTTTTTGTTGCATAGTTTTCTGTGTTGATACCTAATATGATTTATTTTCTTATGTAATTATTTTTATTTTAACATATGGGGATTCCTCAGCGAAACTCATCTCTTGTTTTACTGCAGATACTGTGAGGAAAGACCTTTACTATTGGGAAATGTTGGGATGGGTGCTAGGCTCTGCACTTATTATCAGAAATCAGCCCTGGGTGATCAAACTGGCACCATATTGCGTAATGAGAACAGCAGTTTGGGAAGTGTTCTTGTACTTGATCCTGCTGATAAATCCCCTTTCCTTGGAGATATTAAACCTGGTTGCAGCCAGTCATCTCTTGAAACAAACATGTATAGGGCACCCATATTTTCCCATAAAGTTTCTTCAACTGACTATTTGCTGGTCCGTTCTGCCAAAGGAAAGCTTTCTATAAGACGCATAGATAGGATTGATGTTGTCGGGCAACAGGTTTGTTATAGTTACTGTCCTCATAAGTGCAAATCTTCAGAAGTTTACTTTACCTGAGACTTGTTCTCTTTACTTCTATAGTAATGATGTCCTATGAGATTTTTGTGATTGATGTGATTTTTGTTGTTAATGATGTTCATGCTGCATGTTTAAAGCCTTACCCGAGCTATTTAGGTCTCCAAGAAAAATAAGATGCCTTTTTCCTTTCGTACTCTATTTGCTCCAGTTTTCCTCTTCTTGTACTCGCCCAAATATGAGTCCCTTGCTAGGATCTATGATACCCTTTTCATGCTTGTGTAGGCATGTTGATAAGTAGTCAGAAATACTGATAACGGTGTTTTGAAGAATTTACTAGGCCGGAGCAAATATTATTGGATGGTCGATTTGATTCAATTCATCAATCTCTCAAATATAGTCATTCATAGCAATGTGGGATATCTTGAGTTAGTATCTTTTATAGGTTGCTTGTAGTCTAAATAGTCAGTTCATGTCTTTGCACTGTAACAGTTCAGAATTTACTTTTCTTATTTTTTTTTCTTGATATATGTAACTATTTTCGTAATGAAATTTGAACAAATTGTTTCTATATCTGAATTCTTTTTAGTTTTAACCATTATTTAATTGTTCTAGAAATTTAATTTGTACTTGATAATGTTTAAAGTGTTGGTTGAGATCAAACTGTTTAATCGAAATCTATAATGGGATATACCTGTTAAGAGATAATGTGTCGAACAAGTTGTGTCAAGTATCAGACAATGCCTTAATTTTTGGAATATGGATTCATGTGTCATACTGTCATCTAATACATAATGATAACACATTCCAAGAGTAGTACATGCTACTTCCTCTCTGTGAAAATAGTTAAAAGAAAGAAGTCGATGATTGGATTCTTGGAATAAAATCATTTTAAGTAGATTCTCTCTTATCTGGAAATTTTATGTAGGTTGTTAGAATGTATGACTGATGAAAGAGCTTTTTATGGCAAAGAGGAAGTTATCAGTAGTCAAATATATGTTGGTAATGACCTTTTTACTGAATGAATAATAAATATCCATGTATTTCAGTGGTGTGATGTTTGAATAAGGCAGTTCATCTTGTCCTCTCATGTATTTATCTTTTTATTTAATAAATTTTTTGTAGCTTATAAAAGATAAAATAAAATAAGGCTGTTCATGTTGTGAATAAAATAAAATAAGGCGGTTCATGTGGTGAACTTTTTATCATATAATGTCTTTCAAAACTAATACATTTTAATGGCCATCAAGGGAAAACTAGTGGATGATGTGAGTGTTATAAGGGTTGTTGGCCAGGTGATATCATCTTAGAATTTGCAATGGCATGTAATATGGACAATAGTGGTTGACACTTGAAAACATTTAAAGGTGGATCATATTCGTTAAATAGACCTTTTCTTACTAGGAAGTTGATTGAGAACTTGGAGTAAGTCGAACTGCATAATCTTGATTAGTTGTAGTAGATGTATGTCTTAGGAGACTGAAGAGAAAGAATAAGGGAAATAGACATCCTAGAACGACTTGGTGAAAGTTGAATAGAGAACAAACTGATGCTATTTAGATGTAAAAAAAGGGTAATGTAAGGAAAAAGAAATTTAGATGAATAAATTCATGTGGCATAAAATTTTCGGTTGTGTTAATTGAGTAGTAAAAGAGGTTTTTGAAGAATCTAAGGGGAGTGGACCATCATTCAAAGAAACTTGGTGGTAGAATGAGAAGGTTCAAAACTTCAAATGGTGGTTAGTGTAAAGGGTATGTCATAGAGCTCTAATTACATGTTGGAATTAGGAAAGCTTAGGAAGATAAAAATTAGCTATAAAGAAATTAAGAATGTGGTATGTGAGGGTTAGTTTCAGGCTTATGATGATTTGAATTGTAAGTTTGTTACAATGGATGGAGAGAAGTTGTGCAATCTTGCTGACATAGAAGAGAGAGAACAGGGACTTGGATCCTATTAAGTGCATTACAGTATTTAAAGATGAAGATCAAAGAATTAGTGAACGAAAGGAGGATAGGATTAAGGAAAAAGTGGAAAAGTTAGTTTTAATAATTATTTAATTGCAACTGTGTGGGGGACTGTAATTTTAGATTACTTAGTAATTCTATGACTGTAGAATCTTTAATAGATTTAGTAAAAAGATTATGTTATTTGAATAAAGAAAATCTAATAAAGATGAAAAAAATTGAAAGATTGTGGGACCTAACAGTATTTTCATTGACTTAGAAATATGTGGGTTGTGATGGTTGTGGTTTGATGATGAATTTGGCGTGAAGTCAAAGGTTTAACTTGTAAATTGGGGATAAAAGGGAATTTTTAGTTTTTTTGAGGTTAAATTGTGTGCATAGGAAGTGTTAGGGCCTGTCATATAAAATCGGGGGTTTAAGGTTAAGATTGTGGCTAAAGAAAGGGCTGGTTGTGGATAAAAAAATAAAAACACAACAGTGCTGTAAATTAAAATCTATACTATAAATACAAGTGTGAATCCTGTTCTGATAAAAAAAACGTTTTGAGTCCTGTAATAATGTTTGATTGACCAAGATATCATTGTATGACTATAAAAAAGTACACAAATAGGCATGGCCCCATAAATACTACAAACTACCTTCTTGTATTATATTCAACTATATTAGTATCTCGTTAGAAGAAGGCTTTGTTTGAATTAGCATTGCCTAAAATCACTTTTGGAGCTCAAAATTCCACTTGATTTAGGGCCCCTTTGCATTAGCTTTTCTTAAAATCACTTTTAAAGCTTAAAATTCCACTTGATCTAAGAGATGGAGTGATAATCACTTCTAGACAACTTGTGAAGTGATAGGATGGTTGGCAAAATTTTCATTATGCAAGTAATTGTGGCAAAAGTAGGGGTCCCCAACTTTTACCACAATCACTTCTAGTATGGAAATTTTGATACGTGGAGACATGGTTTGAATATAACTCTAAGGAGATATGTGAACAAATAGTTATCCAAAAGTGATTTAAAAAAAAAGTTAACCCAAACGGGCCCTAAGTGATGATGTGATAATCACTTCTAGATGACTTGAGGGGTGATAGGATGATTGGCCAAAGCTACCCCCCTAGCTTTTGCCACAATCACTTCTATTATAAAAATTTTGATTTGTGAAGAGATGGTTTTTACATAACTCTAAAGAGATGTGAAGAAATAGTTCTCTAAAAGTGATTTTAGGCAAAGCACTTCCAAACGTAGCTGAAGAATTAATTGAGATGAAAGTGATGTAAATCGAAAATCAATTCAACAAGAATCAAAGAGAAATCTCATTAAAATTGAAGAACAATGCTGGAATTACAAGAAAATGATGTAAAACAGCAAATACAGAGAGCTGCTACAGCTCTAATTCTGATCTAAACAGATCTGATTTTTATCTAAAATATCTAAAAACTCCCTTCCCTAACCTCTAGACAGGTATTTGCAGAGATTCTAACAGTATAACAACTCCTAACAACTTGTAACTAACTCTCTAACAACTAATAAGAGAAATGCTAAGGCCACATGGCTGTTACAAGAAGTAAAGGGACAGTTCAGAAGTAAAAATGACAGCGATTAAGAGGGAAATCATAAGAATGCGACTGGAGTATATGAACTATTGTTGGACAGTTATTATGAACTTTTCCAAGGCACATCAGATTCCCTCCCTTTAAAAGAACTTGCCCTCAAGTTATAGTAGTAAGCAAAATGAGCCAATTGAATAGCTTACTATATGTTGTTCCAGCCTCATCCTTCATCAACATTAAAAGAACAAATTGAATGAAGAGGAAGTCGTGAAAGAAAATGACCAACTTGACTTACCGAAAAAAGAAAAGGAACTGACCAACTTGGAAAGGCATCTGAAAAAACTGAAGTTGCAAGGTTGGAATCTGAGATAGAATCGAGGAAGATCCTGAAAACAATCCAAACGGATTTGAAGTAGCAAATATAGAAGATTGGACAATCAAGACTTGCATTCCCTTTTCAACCTGAATTTTGATAGGTAAATTATCGATATTCACCTTGAAAGAACCATTCCCAGATTGTAGGGGCTGTCCGACACTGCTTATCTCATAAAAAATGCCTTGTTCTTCAACAATGTCAACTAAATCCTCTCCAAGCAGCCCTTGTACAGCTGCTGTCCCACTATCTATCGTAAGTTACCAACCAATAACTCACTTTCCTCGGCATTAACAACTCGTGTTTCTTTTAAAGGTTGATAAGAAATTGGTGGGATGCCATTTGGCTCATCATAAATGGATGGTACTTTAAAGTAATCCATATAGGGCTGTAACAAATCACTAGCAGCACCGGAGCTTGCATTTCCAGCCACTGTTCCAATTGGTATTAAGGCTAACATAAAAATTTCTTTATTAAAATTTATAAAACTTTAAACAAAAAAGGTAAAACATTACATGAAAGTTGGACTGGTAATATTTGGCCAACACAATCCATCATTGATGGGTTTTCCTAATAAATTACTAATATGATTAAATTTTTTAGAAATATTCCTAACATCTTTTAAAAATCTATAAAAAGTATCCCCCCAGCATTCTAAAATATAAAATTGAAAACTGGTGCTGCTTTTAATCTGTTGTTGTGATTGTTATATTTTTTTATGCATTATCATACATATTCAAATCTCAGGCAGTTCACCCAAAAAAAAAAAAAAAAAATAGTAAGATAAAAGGGAAAAATTAGTACAAATGAGACCTTATTTTTTCTTCATGTTTTAATACTAATTGGATTTACCTAATACAACTTTTTATTCACATATTGCATATACTTGGAGATATCATGTAAGCTTGGTGAGTATGAAATTATATTTATGGCCTATTTGTGTTAGCTTTTTCTAAAATCACATTCGGAAAGCTATCTCTTCAAATATCTCTTTAGAGTTATGTTCAAAACTTGTCTTCTCATATCAAAATTTTCATACTAGAAGTGATTGTGGCAAAAGTTGGGCTCCCCTAGCTTTTGCCACAATCACTTTTAATATGAAAATTTTGCCAACCATCCTATCACTCCTCAAGTTGTCTAGAAGTGATTATCACTCCATCTCTTTATATCAAGTGGAATTTTGAGCTCCAAAAGTGATTGTAAGAAAAGCTAACCCAAACGGGTCTTTAGTGTTGGATATGGCATGATTATTAGAGATTCATGCATTGCCTGTAAAGAAGGTAGAAAAGAAGAATAAGAAAGAAAAGATTAACCTTAAGAGTCTCACTAAAGGTTTCTAGGAGTCTCTCCTAGAAGATAATCAATGGAATCTCACCATACTTGAATACAAAAGTTGCAAAAGATTTCGTTAATCAATTGTGTGTAATTGTGTCTACAAGCCTTGCTTATAAGGAGAGCCATAAGACCTACTTTCTAAATTCTACTACTTGACGAATTAGGATACTTACTAAAAACAGGTGAAAGATTTCTTAATAACTAAATAGGAAAACCTATCTTTAACAAGAATAAGCATTGACCAAACTTCTAAGCAAAGGCTCAGTAACTTAGACACCAAACAAACCTAACACTGAAAAGTTACCAAAGTATCCATAAAGCTAAAAGTTTCTGATTTCACTAAATTTTAGGAAACTAAACCAAGTATGTCTAACCAACCTATGGTATGGATTCCCTCATCATTTAGATCTTGTGGTGGGACTCATCATCTATGTGTGATTCCCACTCGGGATTTGTCCCATTTTTTCTTCCTTTTCGAAAGTAAACTTGAAGGGGTTTGTCTACATTATTGTTCCTTTTGAATTCACATTTCCATATGTTGAAATGGAAGTGCTGTCGAGGAAAGCATTGTATAGTATAAAGTGCTCTACAAGAGCCTTGTTTGAAAGATTTAGCATGAGTAACAAACCTTTTAATTTGTGGACCACATTTCATCATGCATATTAGTGTGGAAAGGAAGAATTAAGAGGCTCATTTGACTAGAGGGTTCAAAATCAAAGATACATGGTGCTTTAAATATATTTTTGGGATCAAGTTTCTGGGTCCAAGAAGGGCATATTTATTTTACAAGGTGTGTTCTTGAACTATTGACTGGGATTAAAATGTTAAGAGCTGTTGCTTGTGTAGTCACCACACTTTACTTGTGTTGTTGGTGTGATGAACTAATTCATGCCTTCTTTAAGGACTTTGCACTTGGAGCAATTTTACAAAATTGTTGGGTGCTTGAATTCATTGCTAGGGAAAGGCCTACCTAATCATTGTAGTGATCCCTCACTCCAGGCTATAGTCATGTTTGCTGAGAATGAATAGATGATGATCAAAATATATTGAGATGTAGAGTTGGCAGTTGTGATAGATACCGAATCCACCTCATTATGTATACTGGAGGAAATCTTGTGACATGATAGAAAAATGACAATGGTTATGAATCCATGTTGAAACTATTTTGAAGAAATGGCTCATGGAGCGTGTGAACCTTTGGTTGATAATTCTCTATGAAGGAGATGGGTTTTTGTCTCTTAACCATTTAGACTTCATTGTGAAAGCAAGGCCACCATTAATTCACACGTGACAGGACAAAGCACATTGAAGTGGATGGATATATTACGTAAGAGTTGAATTCTAGGTTAATTTTAAGCACTTCATTCAAAGAAATGGAGACCAACTTACAGATATCTTTACAAAAGGGGTACTAGGTTCGAGTCATCTTAGGCAAGCTGGATATGTGTAATACAAAAGCAACTACTTGAGATGGAAGTTTATAATACAAGGCAAAATTGTCATAAAATATATTTATCGGTCACAATCAAGCTTTATTGTGGGTTGTGCTGAAAAAGTATCCATGTGTAGTGACAAGATGAAAGGAGAGTATTGGCATGAGGTAAGAGTGGAGCAATTTGAGAACAATGTAAGGGATAAGAGTGGCAATGAGTAGTTATGGGACCTTGATGTCATGAATTGGTATCTTTAAGTTCATTGATGAAATAATACGATAATTATGAATATAGAGGTTAGTTTTCTTTAATAAATTAGTATTTATACATTATGATTATCATTATTTTACTACTCTATATGTGGGGATAGGAATGATGGCCTTGAGCCCCATGAACCTTAGGGGATAATGAGCTTATGAATGAGGTTTATGTACTTATATAAAAGTATGACTATATTATTGTGTAAATGATTTTTTATGCTATTGGCATTTAAATGTTGAATTATTATAAATTTGTGTTCTTTTTGCTAAGCGCCATGCTCTTTTTACACCTTACACACTACATAGTTGATAGTTGTCTTATACGCATTTTATTTATAATTTTTGGATTCTAAATTTTTTATTATAATATTCCAATGTTCCCTCATGTTCCAGTGCAAATTTTCACATTTTCTTCCAATCTTTGGCATTTTTCTAATTCAATATTGAAATTTTCTTCTCTCTTAATATTTCTCTTTATAGTTCTTTATTTTTGGATCCTTGATATCTTCATGAGTATTGAGATTTAAGTCCTTGACTATCACCTTGAAGAGCCTCCACTGCAGCTGCCAAACAAAAATCCTCAAGTCATCCTTTTACCTTGCCATTGGTACCAACCACTTTATAAACTCCATCGCCTTGTTTTTGACCCAAGCAAGTATCTAACATGAAGGTGTGGTGCTATAAGTACTCAGAAGGGAACCTCGAGGGGTTTCTTACCTTGGGTTCCACTGTTGAGGGGGGCATCCACTCATTGTGGGAATCCATGAAGTAGTGAGTACTGACCTAAGGTGTAGACATCTTCGCAAAGGTGAGATGTGCCTCAGTGAGTGAAGAAAGACTAAGTGAACATGTCACATACTATCTGGGTGCCGCGTTTACTGATTTCTATCATGCTATTAACTGGTTGTGACTTTAAGCGAATTTATTAGACACTTGATGTGTCTATTTGGGCATGTGGCAAGTGCTGATTGGGCTAAAGTATGTGTATAGTTTTACACTATTAATAATTACATGGAAATTAATCTAATTTACTTGACAATATAAATAAAACGTAATTCAAAGAGGACTGTATACTTCCTCTTGTTCTATCACTCTTCTTTTTATTCATCCTAATCTTTTTCATTGATCTTCCAATTCCACACAATCTAATCACAAATCAACTGGACATGTGCTTAAGTCATTCATTGGTCTTGATCAATTCAGAAATATGGTCCCATCAGTTGATGTGCAAGTTTGAAGCCTAGTTACTGATGAGTTGGTAATGGGACACTACCCCATTGTAAAGTTGCTTTACTAAATCGGCCATGTATGTGCATGCAAAAGTGCGTCTGTGCTCGCGTGTGCGGTTAGATACCTATGTTTACATTGGTCAAATTTTGAGATTAGTATATCTCATGACAGGATCGATCGTGCCCTTGCTTTTTTGAAAAGATTAGTCATGTTAGATTTCGTCATATTTTTGTCTAGGTTGAAATCAATTATCAGTAATAAATTGGTAGAACTACTTTATTCTTCATTGTAATATGTTGGCATATGCTACTTTGGTGCTAATTTATGTTCACCAGTGTCCACTGCTGCTGTGACACAGAGTTAATATGTATCCATAAACAAGAATAGAATACTACACCATGTGTGTATCTATTTCATTGTGTTAATCTATTGAGTGCTGTTACTTTGCTGGAGTGATATGGAATTCCATACAGGTTCAGTATCACCTGAAGCTTTAATAATGTTAGGGTTGTCTGATCTGATTTAGTTTATTGTTATTTGCAGGAGCCTCACATGGAAGTAATGTCTCCAGGAACAAAGGGCCTCCAGACATATGTCATGAACAGGTTGTTGGTGTATATGTACCGTGAATTTCGTGCTGTTGAAAAACGTGGCTTGCACCCTTGCATCCGTGCAGATGAGTTGTCTGCACAGTTTCCTAACTTGTCAGAAGCCTTTCTTCGGAAGAGGCTGAAACATTGTGCTGATTTGCAGGTACTCTTGCATTATAATCAAGTTTAGAAATTTTTACTTGAGTTTTTTGAAGCAGTTTGTCACGGACGGGTTCTAGAAGGGGCGAATGACTAGAATTATGGAGGCTTTACCTTGGAAAAGTCTAGAACTCTCCGGAATTCTCTACACAATTCAACACTAGGCTAGGGAACTAGAGATAAGCCTAGAAGACTCTAGAACCCTCTTGTATATACTTGTATATTCTAAGTTATACTTGTAGGATGCTAGGCTCTAGAATGTTGTAGTGAAGGAACTATCTAGTAGCTTCCATTTGAGGAGGTGGATGTAAGCATCTAGACTATTCTTTAGGTGCCTATAAATAGGAGAGGCCCCATTTGGCCAAGGCACCAAGCAATCACTTGTAATTCTTACTTGTTGCAATACAAAGCTCTCTTTGTTCATTCAAACTCTCTTGCTCACT
>JAESVK010000262.1:165930-185957 GCA_017140935.1 Hamamelis virginiana
TTCTCGGGTTTTCACTGTTTGGGTTTTCATCGTGCTTTTGTGCATTTTCACTGTCCCTCTTTTTTTTTTTTTTTTTTTTGAATTGGCTGGATTTTATTACAATCTCTCAACATTTTTAATAATTTCAGTCCATTTTTTTTTTTTTAAAGAATTCACTGATATTTTTTTGACAATCTCTCTTTGAATTCAAAAATCCAAACTCAGTGAAAACCCAAACTCCGTCATATTTTCTCCCAAACTTAGTGAAAATCCAAATTCAATGGTATAAATCCAATTTTCAAACTCAGTAAAAATCCAAACTTAGTTAATTTTCCTCCCAAATTCAATGTTATGAATCCATTTTTGAAACTTATTTATTTCCCAAACTGGGTCAATTTTTTTTTTTTTTTGGTTTTCGCTGTGTTTTTTTTTTTTTATTTAATTTTTTTTATCTCATCACAGTGAAAACACCGCAGTTCTCACATCACCACGATCAACCTCCATCATTGCAATTCTTACAAAAGAAAAAAAAAAGTATTTTAATATGGTAAAAAAAATACTGTATCGCAATTCTTAAAAAAAAAAAAAACATTATATTATCATTATGATTGCCAATATACTAATATTGCTTTGCTAGGGAAATGGTTGTGAATATTTTCTTAAAAAAGTGTTAGTTTTTGGAGGTTTGTGATTGTGTAGAAGTATGGTGGTGAAGAGGGGTATTAGTGGTCAAAGGAGGTGCAAATCTCTGATGGTGTTGGTCTTTCAAAAGCACTTATGAGCAGTCTACCTCGATTTCAAAGTAGAGTGTTCTTTAAGGTAGGTAATGGGAAGAGAGTAGGATTTTGGTTGGACCTCTAGTGTGGGGATGCCATGTTTAAGGTTATGTTCTCTGAGTTGTTTGCTATTGCCTGCAAGGGAGCTCCATATATTGAATCTAGTTTTTGGAAGATACTTCCATGATTGGGATTTGGAAAGTTTCTCTCTCTCTCTCTCTCTCTCTCTCTCTCTAAACTTTATGGAGCTATTGTGTGAAGTGATAAAGATGATTCTTTATTGTGGATGCTTGACAATAGAGGGGCCTTTTCAGTCAAGTCTTATGCTACCTCCCCCTCTTCTCAAGTTAAAGGTTTGGAAGTGATATTTTTTCTCATTAAGGGATATTCAATTTCTGTCTTCCGTCTAAAATTTCCTTTTTACTTGGATGGCGGTGAAAGATAAGTTCTTCATAATGGTTAACTCGGTGAGTAGAGGTTTCGCTTCAACACTTCTTGGGCAATTGACAGCATTTCATTGCACTCTTCCAAAGAACGCATCCTTCTACCTCATTTTTATTTATTTATTTATTTATTTTATTTTGCCTCTTGGCCACTGTATACCACTACTGCCCGACCCATTCTCATGTACACAGTTTACCCCCAAATTTGCACATGGTAAATTCAACCCATCTTTTGTCTCTTAGGAACAGAACCTACAAGAATATTGCCACTCCTTATTGATTGGTGAATAATTATTTCATGGGCATGAGAAGCACTTGATTGTCTCATTTATTGTTCGGAGGAATAGCTGTTTTAGCGTTATTTTAACGTTATAAATTTGTTTTGGGACACATTTTGTGTAGTAGGTGATTGTTCTAATAGAACCCACTTGCACCATTTGAATTCCATATATTCTCTAACCCGTCAAAAGTAGGAGTATTTGCAATTCTCTCTCTCTCTCTCACACATGTTGACCCTTATCCGTGTGACCATGTCAGAGAAGCACATGCAGAGAAATGCGTACCTCATTTTACCATATCATATTGCACTTCTTATTTCTTTGGTCTTCTTCCCAAACAAAGACATTCCAAAGCCAAAAACAATGACTACGAGAAATCGTAAAGACGGACTCGAAGTTTGCCGTGATGAACAAGCCAATTAATGTACGCATAAGTTGGGCCTCCAAGCAAATGGCACATCTGGCCCTCCAAGCAAATATCACTTGTAGGCTGCCCTAGAGTTTTCAAATTGTTTATCGTATTTCGCTTAATGTTTTTACTCTCTTTCGCACTTGGACTTTTGCTTCATACAATAAGAGGTTTTCTCTTTCACTTGCGGTTAAAATTTGTTTTTTAACAGTATTGTTTAATATATTTTAAAGCTGAGTTCACTATTGCTTTGGTAATTGTCCGAGTTTAGATGCATCTGTGCTGGCACGCACGCACAAACACAAAAAAAAAAAAAGCATCCACACTAATCTGCATCGTCATTTAAGCCAGAGCTTTTTTGACATATAGAATGCTTATTTTCAAGAAGGAACCCACCGAGGAGAAAAATTATAGAAAAAAAAAGCTTAAATGAATTACTTAAACCATTTGATTTTGTTTTAACAAGTTATAATATTTGCACGATATAAAGGCTTTCAAAAAATGCACTGAACAAAAATCAAGAAATCTAAATGGTTAGAACCAATACTATCACTCAAAATTTTATGTAGAAATGATTTATTATTAGGGACCTATCAGGTTGTCAGTCTTAATCATTAAATGAAGCATACCATTTTGTAAAATTATTTTAATCCTTCACCTACTTCTACTACTTTTTTTAACAAATGTAATATTAAGGTAAGTGTTGAATAATAGCTTTATAAATTAAGAATTTTACATGAAAACTAAATATATAGGATATATCCTTATAAAATTTCTACATATAGCTTTATAAATTATAAGCATGAAAGTAAAGTTTTATTCTCGTAACATTTTTACATATTCATGGTTGAGAAACTAAATTGATCTAATCCAACACATACCTTAAAAAAAACTAACAAAATATTACTTTTTATTTTTTAATATCCTTTCTAAATTGATATATTCTTGTTTTTTTTGTAATTGGGTTAATCGTTTTATTATTATTTTGTTTTTCAACTCTTGTATGCATCATGTATACTAGCCAAAGACGAGCCTTTTGAATATGCATATGCTTACCTAAACAAAATTATCAATGCTTTCATAACTCCTATTTATAAGGGATAAAACACTAAACCCTAACATCTACCCATCTTAGCTCTTAATTACTTCTAATCCCAGTCGTACGTTTACTTCATAAATAAAATGACTCAAATGCCTTTACTGACTCTAGTAAGACTAGTACGAATGGTACTGCTACAGCATTCATGAAATGGACTGCTAATAAAATTGCTCCTGCATCAACTAGGTAGCATATTATCAAGTGCTGACAATGACAAGAAAATATAATTAATTATCATTCTGAATGTCACAGCAACTAGAACACAAAATGCTTCTATAAATTTCCAGTAGCCATAGGATTTACCTTGTGTAGTTCTGCTTTGTTTTACAGAAGTCTGTATATCTGTAAAGCTGGGGGACAAATTTGAAATCAAATATGTTTTTATCAAGTAAAAAAATTATTAAAAAAGAAAATAAATAACTAAATAAATAAATTTCATGATTAATGTTTAAATCACTATAAAGTCATGCACAGTGAACATAGTCCTTTTGGTTCATTTTATTAGAATATGTTTTTATCAAACACTTGTTGGCCATGGAAGTAGAGAGTTGTGTAGATTAACTCTAATGGGCATAACCTGATGAGCAAGTGACGCTCAACTATGGTGGAATTGTAGAAGGAAGGAAAGGACAATATACCATTACATATGGGCAGGAAGCAGGACGAGGAAGAAGGGGTCCGTTGTGAGCATTTCTTGTATGTATGCGTGCCTTTGTATGTGAAATGCTTCTTTTGATCTTGTAACTGGGTTGGAATAGATAAAGTAAAATCCTTTGTGCAACAAGGACATGTCGGACATGATTAGAGGAAATACCATCCCTGTATTCTGTCCAGTTCAGATCCACATAGCTACATCTTTCTATTCCACTAGATTCAAAAAGAGAATGATTTTAATTGAGGATCTACCTTTCCGTTAATCATTGCTCTGAACCTAGCTGGATAGGCAGGTAATGATATCTGATGAGGCTATAACTTTCTAATACGATATAGTTATAAATAATAGATCTTAAAGAAAATTTTCTTATCAACAATGATGTGTGTAAATTTGTTGTATGCGTAATTACCTTGTTGTTTGTTTGCACTTTCACTGTTTACTTATTATTATTATTATTTTTTTGGGCTTAGGTGTGTGCCTATGAAAGCATGCAAGCAGGCCTGTATCGGCTCAAGCATTTAGGAATTACAAGGATGACACAACCAACTGGCATCTCGTCTGCAATGAATCAGCTACCTGATGAAGCAATTGCTCTGGCCGCTGCATCTCACATTGAGAGGGAACTACAGATTACTCCATGGAATCTGAGTAGCAATTTTGTTGCCTGTACAAACCAGGTAAAATACTTTTATCTGATTTTAGGAAAGGCAGGATACATTTTGACTGCTTATGTGGTAGAACGACAAGTTTTTGCCTAACAAATGTGTGGGCAATGCCATAATATGTGCTTTTTTTATTTTATATATGAATTGGCTTCCTCCTCCTCAGACATAATAGTACCACAACTAGCTGTCCTGTGATTCTGTGGTGACAATAGTGTGTCATGCATACTATCAGTATGAGATGTCAACTTCTGCAGCTAGGAATCCCAGGACAGCTAGTTGTGGTACTATTATGTCTGAGGAGGAGGAAGAAAAAGAAGAGAAACAGATTTAAGTACATGACATACAGCCTTCCCAGGGCAGACATTGCATCTTAGACCAGTTTATTGGCGTCTAGAAATCTACGGCCACATACCCTGCTGGTGCTCAACAAACTAGTGGAGTTTTTTGAAAGGATGAGATCTTTAAACCCCTTATAGCAAGCCATAAAGGAAGAAAAGGATAATATTGTATATATAATGCCCAAGGAAGAATATTTCTTTCACTTTTCACAAGTGAAGAGGGTTCCAAATCAAGATTAATTATCATGAGTGTGAACAGTGTTTTTTCTTGTTTCTTTTTTTACCTTCTTTTTTTATTTCTTCAAGAGTATGTATGTCCATTCACACATCCATACATCACCTGGATACATACATAAATGCACACATAAATATTGTAAATATATGAGTAATGATCCTGTCAGCATTTGTTGATTTGGTTAAAGTCAGCAAACACTCCGTGGCCATTAGATTTCACCGCATGGCTGAGATCTAATGGCCATGGAGCATTTGCCATTTTAAACAAAGTCAGCAAATGCTGACAGGATCATTTCAATGTGTGTGTGTGTGTGTGTGTGTGTGTGTGTGTGTGTGTGTGTGTGGAGAGAGAGAGAGAGAGATGATCCAATAAGGTCCGGGCCTTAAGTTTAATTTAAGGTCCACTTTTCACTGGGATTGGTATTTTGAAAAATTGACTGTTGGATTAGATAATCTTCTAATGTATGTCATGTTTGCCAAAAATCCTAGTGATCCAACGGTCGGTTTTCAAGATACGGACTGTTAGACAGTTGTTACGGCATTCAATGGTAAATACTGTTAGAGTGTTTCACGGACTATATTTTGAAAACCGATTGTTGGATCACTGTAATTTTTGATAGGCATAACATACATAAGAAGATTATCTAATCCAACGGCTGTTTTTTCAAAATACCATCGTCTGTGTGAGAAATGGTGAGTGAACCCCAAATTAATTTAAGGTCCGGACCTTAATGGATCAAGTATATATATATATATATATATATGCTATCCTTATTGTATCGTTTCATGATGTTGATGCAAATTCAAGTAAGGGTCATGTTTTCTTAGTTGTCCTATGCATATTACTTTACTTGAGATTTGAAGATTTGTATTGCGTTTGGCACAGCGTTTTGGGGAAGTCGATTTCCTAGAATTGGAGATTACTTTTTGAATCACATTTTCGGGAAGCAGAGAGTTGCTTAAAAGAATCTTTTTGATTTTCCAAAATTTTCCCTTAATCTTTCTTAAAATGACTATCTTGCCCATCTAATTTTATTCTCTATCTTCTTCCTGTTTGATGTCTTCCACCACACCACCACTGGTCCCATTGGTTCTCCTTGCACAGCTACTAGAGGCCTGGTTTTTTCCTCTAATTGATTTTAAACTGCATCTTAAATCCCATCTTCCTGATATTTTGTATATTATGAAGCATTCTTTTCTTACTGTAAATGCAAATTTCAGGAGCTTTGCTGTTTAGATAGTCTTTCAAGAGAAATGTCCAATTTTGTACCTTTTGCAAGTCCACTGAACGTGGTCGAGCTCTATGAATTTGCTTGGCATTGCAAATTTTTAGAGAACTGTTTTTAGTTCAAATCCAAACATACAAAATTCAAAACTCGTTCATTTAGATGTTTCAATTGATGTTTCAATTATTGTTCCAAGGTTAAACTTTTTCTTTTTTGGTTTGGTTGAATTAAAACTTTTCCTAATGCATAAATTTGTATTGGCAATTTTTATTTTACTTGTTTCGATTTTCAAATATTTGTACCTTTTTTCTTTTAACTCTATTGACGGAAGATCTAGCCAAATTAATATCAAAATGGATCTCTTTTTGTTTGGATGTCATGATCTATTTATGCTCTTTGTGAGTTTGATAAAGACTGGAGTTGCGAGGAAATAAGATATATCCAGATTCCTGATAAATTTTTACTGTGAACTCCATGTTCTGTTTGGTCAAGGGGTTGTTTAAGAGCATTTTCTGTTTTGGCCAAATTTCTAGATTGTTTTGCAACCTATGACATTGAATCTATGGATAGCTAATGAGTTTAAAGCATTGAAGTATCCTTGGATAAAACTTGGAAAATTTTGGATTTTTAGCCTACTTTGGACCAAAAACATACTGCTGATGAATCCCTTCCTTCTTTGGCAGGGATGAGGAGAAGTCAATGGTCTTTAGGTCAGTTTTGCAATTGTTTAGCTTTTTTTTTCTTTTTTCATTTTTTGGATAAGCAACAACGTTATTCGAATAAAATAGTTAAGCGGACTAGATGTCCTACTTACACATAGGAACAAAAAAAAAAAAAAAAAAAAAGAGAAGAAGAACAACTCAAGACCCACAAATGTGGTGACAGGCAGTTCTATAAAAAGTTGCATCATATCTGTGTTAGGTAGTGAGACTTGTGATTACAGACTACTACAAATCAAAATACTGTTAGCATTCATCAAGTGTTATTTTGTTATTTATTTTTAAATTCCAGTTCAAGGACTTCCCTGGACAGACTTCCTCAGGAAGAAACTTTTATTTTTATTTTTTCGCATGAAAGTACGGTGAACACAGCCTTCTTTACTTTGGCTCCCTTTTGCTGAGTAGTGATTTTTTTTTTCCTGGAATTTCAACACTGCTTAGAGTCCCTTTTGTTTTTTGTTTTATTTTGTTTTGTTTTGTTTTGTTTTTTTGTCTTTTGTTTTTTGTTTTTGTTTTTCTTGTGTAAGAAAGGTAATGCTATATTGATGTAAGAACCAAAACAAGAAAATGTTCCAGTACATGAATGTATACAAAATCAAACCTATACTATATGAATTGCTACTATCCAAGAAGGTCAAAATATTTTTCCTCCCACCAAGAAAAACAAGGGAGCAACAAGCCAGCAAGTTAAATGAAATCTCAAAAAGATTCCCATTATTAATTATATCAGAATAGCAGTCCAGTTTGCAGTTTCATGGCTTTTGGATAAATTAATAAAACAAATGACAGAGTCAGTTTGACACGGTAAATTCTTTTGACCTGCAAGGAACTGTTTTCACAAAGATTTTAGTAGTATCCTTATTAAGGTCACCCAATTACTCATTTTAGTGAGAAGCTCAATGAAGTTAATCACATGTGATAAGTAGTTTTATGTATTGGTTCTAACTATAGATTTTATTCCATTTTTATAGTTCCTGGGAAAATATAAACTTCTAGTAGAACTTTTCTACTTCAGGTACTGCTCTGGATTCTGGAATGTCTAATAATCTAATAATAATATTAGATTAGAGCTCCTCTAATAATCTAATAGTAGACTAGAGCTCTCCAGACAGTTTCTTATTGTCCATCAGCCATTTGCAGCTTGGTAGAACGTTTGAAAGAAACGGAATTGTGTAATCCTCAAATTCATATCAATCAAGTTGAGGAGCTAGCAGAGGGAACTGAAAGTTAATATTCTATTTAGTTTTGTATCCGAAACCATTTGGGCTCCATTTGTTTCATTGTAATATTGGGGGCCAGAAAAGAAATTTAATTAAAAAAATATTTTTTTAGTGTTTGGATTAATGCTGAAAAGGAGATATTGTAATCTGTTTCACCTTATGGCATAAAAAGTATGGAAAACAGCTTACACTTTTTTTTTAATTTTTTTATACTAATTTTCATAAGTTGGTTTAACCTATGAGTGATACTAGTAAAACTGGATAGATATCTATAAACAAGCACGGCAACTCTCTCTCTCTCTCTCTCTCTCTGCTTCCTTTTCACCAAAAATGGCTCTCTGGGGTTGTTGGCATGTGTTAACAAGAGTTGCTGGAGTTTAAACTGTGGAGATGGTATTTTAAAACCTGCTTTAAATTGGGTATTGATGTCATCGGCCTAGGCATTTCAAATCTGCTACTGTGTTGTTTGGGGCAATTTGGGTGCATTGCTATTGTGGGTGGAGTCTGATTGTAATTGCTTTCATGGGTGGTTGGGTTTCAATATCTCTAGGGTGCTTAGGGTTTTTTTGTGTGTTATTAGGAACAAAATTTAGTTGATTTCAAGATAGCAGATCAGAATATTGGGTTTCTATTTACTCACCAATGGGAAAAGACAACGAAAAAGAAGGCTAGACTCCCCTCCTGGAACCATTCTTTATTTTTGGCCTATTCTCAATGTTATTGCTCAGCTAAGAAGCACAGACACTTCCATGGAGGTGCCATGGCGGTCTCTGACACGTCATATACACACTCCTGTGACATGCCTCTAACATGACACCTTTCTCTGTCTCCTTTTCTTCCTTTCTCTTCTTAATTTTTTTTTTTCTCGTCTTATCTTCTCAAATGAACAATTGAACTAGGATTTTAAAAAATGATATAAAGGGATGCGTTTTGAATTATATATGTGATTGTACATGATATAATATACTTTTTTGTTCAAAAATATTTATTTTATTAATGTCATGTCCTTGCCATGTTGTATTCTAAATTTTTAAGGATATGTTTTGTTGGCATGTTTGTGCTCTGTTGTAATTTTGTTTCATATCCATAGCCGTGCTTCTTAATTGCTCACTAATTGATCAAAAATTCAAGTTTGCATACAAACAGAAAATTGTTAGTGAAATGCATATTCAAAAGTAGACTATTTTACATTGAAAAACTTTTCCAGTGTTGAAGTTTTCAAATGGAGCCTTAATGACGGTTACGGGACATGGAAGTGTGTGTTGTGAAGCCATTCCTTTCCTATTAAATGGTAAAAATAATGTGTCAGTGGTATATGAAGATAATGGAATTCCCAGATCCACATGTATTAGAATTTAATCATGCATTTCAAAACAAAATGTCCACCCTTTATGCAGAACTTTTCAGTCTGCTAATTGAAATTTTCACCCAACATTGGTTTTTCCCTATGTCATTTTAACTACGACAATGACCAATTTGATGTTTAAATGGAATTTTAAAGCCTTAAAAGATTAATATAAATACATGGATATATTTTCTCCCTTCTTTCAGAAATTGTTGACAGAACAACATATCATGGCAATACAATGGATTTAAACATCTGTAAACTTCGATGAAAATATTTCATTTCTCCAGTGACCAAAGTTAGACTTAAGAAAAGGTTCTAAGCTTGTGTTACTTGAATTGATGCATTATTTCACACTCAGATGAACTTTCACAAATTTATTTCATTTTATGAGTGATTGACATTTTATTATTGTCAAAAAGCTTAGCTGGACCTAATATACAACATCAATTTAGATGAATGAACTTTGTATGATTCATTTTAATTGTTCCATATTAATGCTGTATTTGTTAGTAGAGGGGATATGTAAATATCGTTAAGTGGTTGTCCAGTATCTAAGATTTGCATCATATTCTTAATGTGGTTGGATTAGAAAGGTGATACTACAATGATCAAGCTTTTTTGCTTCAGGAAATATATAGTAGTGATGTTTTTTTTTCCTCATTTCTGTTTGCTTTGCAGAACAGAGAAAATATTGAGCGTTTGGAAATTACTGGTGTGGGTGACCCATCTGGTCGGGGCCTAGGTTTCAGCTATGTTCGTACTGCTCCAAAAGCACCAATATCAAGTGCAATGGTGAAGAAAAAAGCACCTGCTGCTCGAGGGGGTTCAACTGTTACAGGAACAGATGCGGATCTCCGTAGATTGAGCATGGAGGCTGCACGAGAGGTGTGTTGATTTTTTTTTTTTTTAATACTATAGAATTATGGTTTCTGAATAAGTTCCACTTTAATCTTTTTAGCAATAAGCCTTATTTAAGAGGCATCTTATATTTCCAATATATTCCCCGAAAAGTTATCTTACATATTCTTCTTCCACGTTGGGAGAAGAATATGATGAAAATTTGTATCTTTCAACCAAAGTTTTTAGGGGCGAAAGTGTTGGGCGGGGCGTTTTCTGGTCCCTAGGGCAAGACATAAGCCTCGAGGCATCAGGCGTAAGCCCGACAGGAGTTTTAAATTTTATATTTAAAAAATATATATATAATTAATTTTTATATAAATAATAAAAGAAATTTGATAAATTTATTAAACAAATATTATAAGATGAGGGATTGTTCTGTGAAATAAGAAAAGAGAGAGGATTATAAATTTAAAAAGAAAAAGGAGTAAAAGATAAAAAATTTATGTAATCTAAGCAACCTGTCTCTTTTGATGTTTGAGACTTTGAGTCTTCTTAGGTCCCTCTTTCTCTCTCTACAAGCCAAAATCCCATTTGCAGAAGCTTCTCAAAGTATCCCACCTTCTGCTTGCATAATAATATAATATAACCAAAGGTGCAAAACCCATTTGGAAAAGCTTGCTTGAGAACTGAAGGGTTTGCGTCCTCTATTTCTTTCCCCTCTCTCTTTCTTGCTACTCACAGTTCATGAAGGGCAGGCAATATCGACACAACTTACAGCTCAAATGGGTTTGTGAGGTCGGAGGCATGAAAATGGCATTGTTCTGGTCTGTAATTAGTTCTTTTTCTTGATTTTTTTTTTTAATGGTGTAATGGGATCGCAAGGGACAACCTTGATCGTCGAAGATGAGCTCCCTCCTGCCTTTTCTCCCTCTACTACTCTCTCTTAGTATCTCATAGAAGCATTTTTAATGAGTAATCCCATTGGGCATGCGTAAAACGAGTTGGGGCGCAAAAGGTGCTCAAGGCGCAATGAGGCGTACACCTTTAGCTCATGGGCGTACGCTCTACAAGACTTGCCCAAAAATTTTTACGCCTCAAGGCATTTTTGGCTCGCCTCACCCTAAGGTGCGCCTCGGGCCGTTCTGGGGCACGATTTTTAAAACTTTGCTTTCAACTAGCAAAAGGAAAGACTAAAAATTCTTTTTAGGAATCAATGCATGTGTTGATTGGCTATAGATTGATCATATGATTCTGAAATTCCCATATCACTCTTTTCACATAGGATTATAAAGAAATCTACACATTTATGCATGTGTTGATCACTCTTTACACATATACTATATATATTAATATATTATTTAAGATATAACCCACACATCATAAACCATTTGTGATTACAAGACGATAGTCAATATCATAAAGGATCTCAAACTTAAAGTTTAGTTAATCCATTACACATAGGATTATAAAGAAATCTACAAATCACTCTTTACTATGTACGTGAGATAAACACAAAAACTCAAATTATTGTCATCTTTCAGCTCCACACTAGTGGCTTTCTGATTTCTAATCCATTCTAATCCCTAAAAATGTTTTTTAAATAACATTATGAGCTACATGGCTTAGTGAATAGACATCTAAATTTAATTCTACATTATCATTAGATGATAACCAATCATCACATCAAGCATAGATTTTTCATAACTCTATCATTATACACATTGTCACACATAATAGCTATCATACCTCACGTGTTGTTATCGTTCACAACCTGCAAAAACATAAAATTAGATAACATGCAAAGGCCTCATACCAAATGTATGCTATCATTCAGCCACCACGTATATTACCCTATGTCAATAATACCATATACTAGTGCACTATCTGTACGATGACTCAATACTGGCCCTCTGTCCATTAGTATCACAATTATTATATCAACAATATATAAAACATTTTTCAACAATTAGCTTATGTGCCACCATAAAAATATGCTATTTTTAATATTTAAACATAGCTCATCATGCAGAATTGACTTTCATTAGTCATAAATGTAAATTGAACTCACCGGAGTTGAAGTGCAATTTTGCAACTTCTGAAAAATTTCTAAAATTGTAGTCATTTTGTTCCTAATGTCTTAAAGGTCACCTTGGTTCAATCGGTCTTTTAATTGGAGATCTTCGGTGGTCTTTCTAGCAAAATCTTTCCAAAAATTCATGGATAGATTTCATAGTAATATTTCTCCTCAAATCTGTAAAATTTAGGTTATGGATAGTTATACATAATGGGTTGGAAAACAAAGTTTATGTACTATATACCAAGGAAATGCATCTTACAGATTAATTCTCAATATAGAAGCAGGTTTAGAAGTTTAACTCACCTATTATTGTAGAAACGGCAGCTTAATACTTTATAGAGTTAAACCTCCAAATCTCTTCCCTTTGTTTCCTTTTTCTCTCTCTAGTACTTCTTTTCTTTTTTTTTTATCTTTTTTTTTTTTTTTTTTTAATCTTTCCTGCTGACAAAAATTCTGCAGGAAGTTCTCTATAGGGAAATTTTGGGCTAAATAAGAATTTTCATCAATTTATCTTTGGATGACATCTAGCCTTTATATGCTACATTGCCACCTCATGCTTTCTTTTTTTCACCTCACCACTTAGAAATTAAAATTGCCACCTCTTACTTCTACTTATCATCATTTCAAAATAAATGTGATACCTCATGCTTTATGCATGCAAATATCTTTATACATGGCACTTTATAACCTGGCCATCTCATTCATGGATATACAATGACATTACAATTGGCATTCCATGAACTTCCCACCTATTACTTGCACTTAAAAGTATAATATTTTATTGTTCTTTAAATTCTTCCACATTCTTCTACAAATGCTTGATTAATTTATATTGTTAATTCTAACTTTAAAATATCCTTCAGAATTTATATAATATCAATTATGCCTTATAATTCTCCACTACTAACCCTTATTAAAATAACTTAATCGTAGTTACACAACAATTCGAGCATCCTTATCAATCATAAGGTATTTCTCAATTCTTATACTTAAACTTATACGCAAGCAAATGTATTAGATGTATACTAGTCAAAACACTCCTATTTTATATACTCAACATTGTTAAGAAAATTCATGGTCATCACAGTTGAGCCAATAATAAGGTGTTCAAACCTGCTTTGTTTGAATGTATATTAAGCCGAGCTTGAGCTTGACATTGAGATCGACTAACATGTTCAAATTGGTTCATGTATGTTTGGCTGAGCTTGAGTTTGTTCATGAACTTAATCGAACTTCTTAATTAATAAGACATTTATTTTTGAGTGAAAGTCCTATATTTTGTTTGTTTGTTTTTTCTTTTTGTGTTTTTTTTCCTTTTATTAATGGAAAGTAATGATTTTGAGCTTCGTTCGTTTTAGTTTGTGCATGAGCCTGAATATTTGATGCATTTCCTATTGTTTGGCAACAAGGAAAATGCAAAAAAGTGAAGAAAAATTGTACATTTATTGAGAAGTTTCAGAAATTACAGAGAAAAGTGAGAGTTTCTCTTCTACAAATGAAAATCAGATCTGAAAACTGATTTAAAAGTGAGACTCCCTCTATTTATAGGGACTCTAAGTTGTTGTAATTAACTAAGAGAGAATACTAAGGTGACTAGGCTGTCACCAATCAATTACAGATTAACAGTACTAACTAACAGCAAAGCTAAAGAAATAAAAATGAACATTAACAATCAAAGCGTAACAGTAGCAGTAACAGTCCAGAAGCTTTATCAGTTCACGGAAGTAGCATCACAGCATCAGTAGGCATCAGTACTTTACTACTTTGTAACTCTCATTACAGCCTATAACTCCCATTACATCAGTATACCTCTTAACGTGCTGAGCTTAAGCTATTCACAAGTGGTTTGGTTCGTTTAGTAGCCTTACTCTTAATGAGAAAGTCTGCCTCTTTATTGATTGAGAAACCCAACAGAAGCTACAGAAGATACATAGTCTGGGAAATGGGCTTATCTCTGAGGATGGGGAGCTCTAGACTATACCCGTGTACTATTGTAGCTGAGTCTCTCTCCATTGTAATATGCGGTAGACCTCTGTGAACACTATGAGGCAGCCTCATCAAATACCTTGAACTCTGGTGAGAGATGATCCCCAGAACAAGCTAGTCTAGGGAATTTGCCGAAACATATTTTCCATTTCCTACTATGATCTTTGCACTGACACAAAGTCCCATTGTATTGGATTCTCAAAAGAGCACTGGAAATTTAACTTGATGGTCCCTATACATGGTGAGATCCAAAGCACTTATTTATGGCACAAATCAAAGAAGAGAATTAGATAGATATTCAGTATTTGATTACCTTAATTAGTTTGATGAAAAGAAAGAGAGGATGAATTCAAAGCTGATATAATATTTTTATGGATTTCACAGGGTAGTAAAATAGTAATGAATTTATTATATCTCATTTTGTTTTCACCAAAATCCCTCTATTTCAACTTCAAAACATTGATTGTATTGGCTTTATAATATACCCAACAAAACTACTTGGTGTTAGCTTACACAATTTTTTAGCGATTCTTCTCCCTCTTTGGGCATCAATTTTGGAATTTATTATTTATTATTTTATCGTATGGAGGTTTGAAATTTTTTAGTTTAATCATGCCTCATTTCGGATGGAACATGGTCTCTACATTTAACATGGAATTCTTTGTATTTTACATGTCTTAAGTCTTAACAGTTTTAAAACAATAAGGAAAAAGTGATCAGTATGATTTCTTCAGTGGGCTTGAGAAAGGAAAAGGTTATTCTTTAAATGGGAGATAATGAAATATGGAAGAGAGTGAACAATAAGATTTCATCAGTGGGCGTGAGAAAAGAAAAGATTATGCTTTAAATATAGAAACTTAATGAAATATGTTGTGTTACAAAAAAAATATTGTGAGATACCATTATGATTCTCTTAAGTTTAAAAACTAACTATATAATTGAATGTTGAAATGTGTGAAGAGAATAAAAAGGCTGACTAGTTAACAGCATCTTTTTTTTTTTTTTTTCAATATTTTTTTTATGTGGAAGGAATATATATAAAATATTTACTTGCAACACTCAAGCTTGATTTTGAGAGACTGAGGCCAGGTAGACAAGGAGATTCTTTTTTATGGTTACTTCCAGCTGAGCTAGTACTTTTTAGGATGAATTCAGGAATCCTCCATTTAGTTCTTGGTCGGAACACGGGAAAGGAAATGAAATTGCTTAAAGATATTGATAAATTTGGGTACGGTGGTGTAAAAATAAAAAAATAAAAAAAATAAGAAACCATTTGGAATGAGTTAAAGAGTTTTAGAAGTAAAATTAGGGGTTTGGGCTGTTTTGATGTTTCAATGATTTAATATTGGTAATTATTTTAACTTGCTAACAATGTGTAGTTGTAGAGAAATTAATAGAGAAAAGAAGACAAATAGAAGAAGAAGAAAGAGAAAAAAGAGAGCAAAGCGAATTGAGGGATCTAGGCACTCTCAGCCTCCAGACAAAGTTTCAAAGCTACAAATTCTCAATTCAATATTCAATTCACTGAAAAAGAAAAGATTACAACTCTTTTTATAGTCTGACAGGCCTAATAACAATAGATCCTATCACTTAAATCAAACAAACCTTGGCCATCAATTAAAAACCTAAGTTAAAGAACCCAAAAAGACTAGAAGGCCCTTACTAGTTAACTGCTGAAGGATCATTAGTAGTTCTGTGCATCTGGCTATAGTTTTCCGAACAGTAACTTTCTGTGGTAGTTCTAAAAATAGGCACCAAACTCTGATCATCATCTTATTTCATTTAACTTCTAGCTAGTGGTTAATAAAATAGCACTCCACAATTATATGCATATTGATTGCTTGTATTTTCCTAGCTGTGCATTTGTTTTTTCTGGTAATGACTTCACATAATAGGTTATTCATCTAACTTGGTTATTTCTGAATGTGTTTTGTTTACAATGTTTCAAATTTGTAATTGCTTAGCTATGTTCCAATTTCCAGGTCCTTCTTAAGTTCAATGTTCCAGAGGAACAGATAGCGAAACAGACTAGGTGGCATAGAATTGCTATGATACGCAAGCTTTCGAGTGAACAAGCTGCATCAGGGGTCAAGGTTGACCCAACAACTATCAGCAAGTATGCGCGTGGCCAGCGGATGTCCTTTCTTCAGCTTCAGCAGCAGACCAGAGAAAAGTGTCAGGAAATTTGGGATCGACAAATCCAGAGTCTCTCAGCTGTTGATGGTGATGAAAATGAGAGTGATTCTGAAGCAAATAGTGATCTGGATTCCTTTGCCGGGGACCTTGAAAATCTACTGGATGCAGAAGAATGTGAAGATGGGGAAGAGGGTTACGGTGAATCCAAACACGACAAAGCCGATGGTGTCAGGGGAATTAAAATGAGAAGACGCCCATCCCAAGCTCAGGCAGAAGAGGAAATTGAAGATGAAGCAGCTGAAGCGGCTGAATTATTCAGGATGCTCATGGATGGTATGGATTATTTGTCTTCTAACTACTTGGTGCTGCTATTTGTAAAGAACTGGGTGCAGAACATTGAAGCCATTGAGGTGGAATAAAAGCCATCTCTTTTTATGCCTGATTTTTCCTTGACTGAGCTTTAGGAAACCAAAAAAAAAAAAAAAAAAATCTCAGGTTGCATTATGTTGCCTTTCTTTGGTTTAAAAAAAAAAAAAAAAAATCTCAGAGTGCTTTATGGTGCCTTTCTTTGGTTTAGATATATCTGTATATCTGCTAGACTGAGAACAAATAAGATGGAAAGATTGATTTTCTTTCTAATTTGGGCTTCTTTGAAGAGGTAATGGCTACAATTCTAGACAAGGATGATGCCTGGGGATTTCTTGGGCCCTTCCGTGCATGTGCATCACACTTATTTGTATAATTTATAGACTAAGTCTATCTTTGAGCAAACCAGATGGTGGTGCTTACTGAACATCTAAACTGCTTGTCTAACTGCCTGCTATATATCTGGTGAACATAGTGTTGTTATTGACCATGACAACTGTTTTGCAGATGATGAGGCTGAGCGGAAGAAGAAGAAAAAGGCAAGAGCTGTGGGGGATGAACTGAGATTGGCTCCCGGATCACAATTTGGTTTTACTTTTGAGAATGCAGAACGGGTCAAAAAAACTAGTACAATAGTCAAGAAAATCATTAATGCATCCCAACCTAATGGATCCTTTGTATCAAAAGAGAACATTAGACAGCTGAATGAGGTAAGAATGAGCTACCTTGTTAAAATTTATATGTCAATTGCAGCCTGGTTTGTTTAATTAACCTGTTCTACTTTGATATGGACATCATGTCTACTCATGTAGACAACTTTAAACATGTAGGAAGTAGAATTTAGGGTAATATTGAGAAAACTATACCTTTTTGGCAGGTGGAAAGTTTTCATGTTAAAAGAAACATGTCCGGAAAGGTGAAGGCAATGAAAAAGAATGATATTGCGCGCATGGGTTCATTCAATAAGAAAGTTAAAATAGTAGGGGACGGAGTGAAGGTCAGTTAGCTCATTCATTTTCTTTGGTGGGATCAGTCTGATGTTTTATTGTATCTATGGGAAATATGATTTGTGGTCTAGTAATTCTGCAATGCTATGCATAAGAAATTTCTTCGAACTGCTACAAATGTGGCATGAGGAAACATATTAGTTTTACCCAATTTGTGCATTTTTTTTTAGTTTATTCTGTATACTTTTACAAGAAAAGTTCCTCTTTATGTAATCTACTTGACAATTTTTGTCTTGAAATATAATTGTATGGCTGAGTGTGGTGAAACTAAGAGAAATGAACCCAAAAAAAAAACACCATAAGAAAAGAATATTCATGGTTTGTCAGTTTAGTTATTACTTATTAGTAACTGCCACCTCACGTAAAGATGAGCAAATTCCACTTTGAAGATTGGAATACATAAGCATACCCAATAGAGGCTGTCAGAGAGTGTCATACTAATTAGAAAGCCAAGAAAGCCAAGATATACTCCTAATCTAATACAAATTGTGAATCTACTCTACCCTGCAGTGACCAGAAAACCTGTTCTCTTTCTAATTTGACCTGGACAATCAGCAGTGTTTAAACTTTACTTAGAACCAGAACCTGAGTAGCTTTTGCATGGCCAAAATAGATATTTGGATTCACGATACTATGCCCAGCTATATTAGCTGGTCCCCTACTCCCACCAGCAGAGATTATTAAAAAGTTTCATATGATGGAGTCCAAATATTGATATCAACACAGCATAGCCTTCATCTAGGTTTTGAAACCTTTTTGGAGAAACATTTTGCTCTTTACTCAACCTTTAATATTCAACAGCTGATCATACATATTGAATAAGTAAAGCCCTCCAAAAAAAAAAAAAATAAAAAAAAATTCAATCACACATTAAGACAAGCTAAACAAAATTTGACTTGGGTGTCGCCTAAACAAAATTTGAAAAATTTGAAGGTGTCAGCTAGCTTGCTGGTAAAGTCTCTTTGTGGTTGTACCAAAGACATGGGTTTGAGTCTCACCTTCATCAGGGTGGGGAGGGTTTAAGGAGAAGGAGAGGGCTACCTCCTGTTGTGTAGGCGTGTAGCTCATAAACCTAGTGAGCTTCTTGAAAATACACACACACACACACACACACACACACACACACACAGAGTTCTAAAATAGTTAGCGAATGCTGACTTGGATCTAGGTCAGCAAACAAAATCTGGAGTGTTAGATGGCTTGAACGGCTGGGATGGACAGAGGCCTCATTTAAGAGACCGGGTCACTTAAATGCATGTATCCAATATTAAACATGGAAACTCGATCAGCAAAATGACCTGCCTCCCCATTTTTAATCCCAATTTCAAAATGGATACCTCTCTCTCTCTCTCTAATTTCCCTGTGGTACACTAAGATCCGTGCATAAATGCTTGAGAGAGATTAAAATGCAGAAAGCATGAGAGTGATGAATGACAATTGGAAGGTGGGTATGCCATTTATGATGAAGAGCCATTTTTGGGGTTTTTTTTTTATAAAAAAAATAATAATTTTAGCCATCAAATGAAAACAGAGTAACAAAAGATCTTCCTAGAAGCACCAATACCGCAAACTTAGCGTCTTGAGCCATGAGATCCTCATCAACGCTAGGATCATCGGTCTTTGGCGGAGCCTCGACATGCTTCTTGCAGTACTCGATGACCTTGGCCAGGATCTTGCTCGTCATGTTTGGCAAAGGAATGCCCTTATCAACACAATCGTCCTCGATCATGTGCTTGATCATCAGTGATTCTAGAGCTATGATCTCGTCCACTTCGAAAGGTTCGCCATCGGAGCTCTTTGAAGTTTCATCAAAACGTTTTCATATATGTGAGGGGGGATGTGATTTAGGGTTTTGGCTGAGAGAGAGAGAGAGAGAGAGAGAGAGAGAGAGAGAGAGAGAGAGAGAGTATTGATTTTGAAATTGGGTCATTTTGCTGATCGGGTTGCCGGGTTTAATATTGGATCGATGAATTTAAGTGACCCGGTCACTTAAATGAGGCCTCCGTCCATCCCAGTTGTTCAAGCCATCCAACACTCTGATTTTATTTGCTGACTTAGATCAGAACTGTATATATATATATATATATATATATATACAAAAAATGCTACAGTCAGGCCGGCCTGACTGTGGCATTTGTGCGGTCACCCCATTTTGGGGGTGATGCAGGTCACAGTTTCGACCGTTGGATATCCTATTCATGCAGTGCTTGTCATGCCTGCAAAAAA
>JAESVK010000262.1:186357-238112 GCA_017140935.1 Hamamelis virginiana
TGACCGCACAAATGCCACAGTCAGGCCGGCCTGACTGTAGCATTTCTATATATATATATATATATATATATATATATATATATATATATTAAAAAAAAATTAACAAGCAATTGAAAACCTAAATTATCATCATGCAAACATTGACTTGCTGGTCAACCAGAAATGGTTGACCAGAATTGGAGTAAAGCAGTGAGTTTCTTTGTGGTTTTGATTAATGTCCCTTCAATTTCAAAGTTTATGATTTTATTTCCAGAGTACTTTTCTTTTAATTTTAGCTCCCTATTAGAAAATAGACCTAGTTTAGGGCTGCCTTTGGAGGCCTTCTCTCTCTCTCTCTTTCTCTCATATATGCAGGACTGATTCTTGATGGATTCAGTCTTTCCTTTGCCGCCTTTATAAAACTTTTGGTTAACTGGATGTTAAAACCCAAGAACACCTGCCAATGAAATTTGGTTGAGCAAACCTGCATTTGGTTGAGCTTGAGTATGGATTTTAAGATACGTTTGAAGTATCTCACAAAACTGTAACCAGCTCTTCTTTAGAATGTAATGCTCCGGCCCACTATCTAAGCTTGCTCTAACACAAGATAAAGAGAAATACAATTTAATTTCAAAACATGATTAGGGTTTGTTTCTCCATCCAGTCATAACTAATTATTATCAGGCTAATATGGTGGGATTGTCATACTACGCTTTAAATTATGGACTTCAGCTATTCAAAAGCACCGGCATAATGTCATTTTTTGTTGTTGGGTTTATAATAATAAAACCAAGTTATCCCGTACACCTTTTTTTCTGTTTTGGGTTCATGTCTTCGTGTTAGGGGAAAATTAAATAGCTTTTATAAATTTACATGTCAGAGGGTATAAAAATGGAATTGTGTCATTCCCCACCCCAGTTCTTTACAAAGTGAAGTGTGTGATATCTTTTAAAATATAATTATTTTTTGTGCCAATAATGGTCCAAGAATGCATCTAAAAAAGAGTATTTTATTTGTATCTTTTGATACCCTTTTCTTTTATTTTCTTTAATCTTTTTTCTTCTTCTTCTTTGTATATTTTTAATACATTTTTTTTTTATTTTTTTTTATTTTTTTTATTTTTTTATTTTTTTTAATATTTGATGATAGCTACCCAATGTATGCTTAGGACTCTTATAATTATCCTTGCACTTAAAAGCGGAAAATATAGTTCTCGGTTTGCATAATTATTTTTACATGTAGGTTTGCAGGATTTTATAATATATTCTATATATGTGCATTAAAAGAAAAGCCACAAGGGCATGGGGGGATATGAAATTCAGAGCATCTGATGTGTCTCTAATCACAGAGCACATCCCTTTGACATGAAATTTACTGATAATAAACCGTTTCCTCCATATCTTTGCTCTGGTACAGGTTATTTAAATCCTTCAATTTCTTTGTTAGGATTTTATTTTAGATTTCATTTCTCCCAATCACTTTTTCAGGGATCAAATTACTCTAGGCTTTACCGGCAATATTATTGTCCTGCTACAATTACTTGTATTTTATATCTTCCTTGAAAGCCAAATTGACTTGTAATTTTTGCACCCTGAGATTGGGTGAGGATCCATTGCATTTCTTGTTGCGTCCAGTTTCTTCCAGTAAAATCACCTGCCATCCATTTTAAGTGGGTCCCACCTTAATGCATAGTGGGTGATCGGACTGGAAGTAATGATAAATGGAGGCGATCTTCTTTTCCCCTGCTTTATTCTATTAAGATTATAATAATTTCTACATTATTCCTTCTTTCCAAAACCAACTTAATTTACCCTCCCGCCTGAAACCAGATTATCAAGGAAAAGAAATCAGCAAGAGAGAGTTTTGTCTGTGGAGCTTGTGGTCAGGTATGTAAACTAAATTAAGTTTCTTTTTTTTTTTTAATTTATTATTTATTATTTATTTTTAAACACTTCGAAAAACTGTGATAGATTTCATTATGACTGTTCACCTTTTGGTGGATCAGCTTGGACACATGAGGACAAATAAGAACTGCCCCAAGTATGGTGAAGATCTAGAAACACAGCTTGAAACTGCTGATCTGGATAAAGCATCCGGAAAATCCAATGCTATGGATCCCTCTAGTCAGCCCCAGCAGAAAACTCTGATAAAGAAGCTTATACCTAAAAGTGCGACAAAAATTGCTCTGGTGGAAGCTGCTGAGGGTGACAAATCTATTTCAAAGGCAAAAACATTGAAGTTCAAATGTGGCTCTGCCGACAAGCTTCCTGATAAACTTACGCCTGGATCCACGCAGAGTTCTGACCTGCCAGTCACTTCTGATGCTGAAAATGGGAATAAGTCTGTTGGTAAAGTTAATAAACTAATAATATCCAACAAGATGAGACCTGAAGATGTACAGGTTGAATCTCATAAGCCTTCTATTGTGATACGGCCACCAATAGATACGGATAGAGACCAGGTTGATTCTCATAAGGCCTCTATTGTGATACGGCCACCAACTGATACAGATAGAGACCAGGTTGAATCTCATAAGCCCTCTATTGTGATACGGCCACCAACAGAAGTAGAGAGAGACCTGCCTCGCAAGAAAATTGTAATCAAACGGCCAAAGGAGATAATTAATCTGGACCAGGTTAGTCAGGATGGAAGCACTGGTTTTGAATACAGAAAGACTAAAAAAATAACTGAACTGTCAAGTATTGAAAGGAATAGAAAGCAGGAGAGAAAGCAGTTAAATGAGCAGTCAGCAAGGAGAAAAGCTAGAGAGGATAGAAAATGGTGGGAGGAAGAAGAGAAGAGAAGAAATATGGAGAGATTGAGAGAAGAGAGGGCAAGGAGGGTTTATGAGGAAGAAATGAGAATGCTAGAAGAGCAAGAAAGATTGGCTGAGATCAAAAGATATGAAGAAGCCATACGAAGAGAGAGGGAGGAGGAAGAACGCCAGAAAGCAAAGAAGAAGAAGAAAAAGAAGAAGAAACTCGAATTGAGAGATGAGTATTTAGAAAAGGAAGAAGAACGCCAGAAGGCAAGAAGAAATGACAGAAGGATGCCAGAAAGGGACCGTTCTGCAAAAAGGAAACCTGTCATTGAGGTAGGAAGGTTTGGTGCAGAGTATGGCCCATCAACAAAGCGCCGTAGAGGTGGAGAGGTACTTTGCTCATTCTTACCTTTGTACGACTCTATATTCTATGTATTTAATATGGGTTTCCCCTGGCATATGCTCCTTCTGTACCACCAGTAGTGGAGCTCCCATATTTATTAGCATGAGTCTTTTTGAGAGAAAACAGGGACAAATCAATCCCAAGGGAGAATTCCAATTATTTAAGTTCATGCCCATCTTGCACCTACTCAGTAAAGAGAAGAATCTTTGGTAGGCGCTCAATGACTACAAATAAATACTTTAGACTAAAATCTTAAAACAAAATTTAGTGTGGATCATGTTATAATTTATTAAAGCTTTTCTTTTATTTTAGTAGTTTCTAGAACTGTTAGATTGCAAGCAGTTGTCTCCTGCTTTGGGGGAGAATTTAAAAAAGGGCCAAAAAAAATTCAGTTGAAACCATTTGCCAAGGCATCTATAGTCTCCTTCACTTCTTTTTTCCTTTTTCCCCTTCTTCTGAGAAGAGGTTCTCCATTAGGCCATTACGTTGCCATTTTAATGGTTGCTAGCGATAATTTTAATGGTTCTTTTAATACTCCCTCGTTAAACACATCCAAAGCAGCACCCTTTTTCAAACTTTTACTTATTTTCTTTTAGCTTTTAATGAAAGAGATTTTGGAGGGTCAACACAATTATGCGGGAATTAAGTCCAGTCAGATGGTGCCAGAATTATGTGCAGTGTTTATTGGATCCATTGCTTATGAATGTAAGAGAGATGGGACAGGCGATGCTTTTGTAATTTTCATTCGCATGATTTAATCACTTTTCTTTTATGCTTCAATACCAACGTCTCTTGTTTAATTCATTACAGGTTGGTTTGTCAAACGTCTTAGAGAGAATCGTGGAGACACTCAAAGACAGGTATGAGGTGTCCTATCTCTTCTTGAAACCTGTGTCTAAAAAGGAAGCTCCTGACTACCTGGACGTCATAGAGCACCCCATGGATCTGTCCACAATCAAAGAGAAGGTGAGGAGGATGGAGTACAAGAGCCGAGAGGAGTTCAGGCATGATATTTGGCAGATCACTTTCAATGCCCACAAATATAACGATGGGCGTAACCCCGGTATTCCTCCCCTTGCAGATCAGCTTTTAGAGCTTTGTGACTATTTGTTAGAAGAGAACAACCCAGCCTTGTCTGAAGCTGAAGCTGGTATTGAATATAGAGACCCTTAGGGAAAGACTGTTGTAAATTAAGATCATTTATTTTTCTGAAAACCCCACTTTGCTGGAGCCATTTTTCTCCTCGGGGTTTGTAGTGAATGGGGATGTCTTAGGTTTCAGGTCATTGTATGTAAAATTTGGGTCTTTGGAAAAAGTAACTTGCATCCCCTTCTGTGTACATTTGAGCTAAATCAGTGAAATAAAGGCCTTCAAGGTTTCACAAATTGAAAATCATCAATCTCCTTTTTTTTTTTTTTTTTTTTTTTAAATTTTATTATTATTATTATTATTTTATTGCGAGGAAAAGGAAAAAGAAAGCATCATAGAGAAAAGTAGCATCCCAACTAGGTTGGCGCCCTCTTCTCACAATCATTTGCCAATTACTCCCAAAATTTATTAAAATAAAAGAAAAAAGAATGATACAATCAATGAGGAAGAAAATAAAAACAAAAATGAAAGAGAAAAAGTCCGGTCTCAGTGGATAATACATGCCACAATCCAGTTCACATAAAAAAATAAATCAAATAATGAACCTATAGTTTGGTAGTTCAGATAAATCTCTAGCTAATTTAGAAGAAAAGAATCATGGATCTGCATTCCACCAAGTTAGAGGAGAAATTAATAGCTTTGTTAGCTATTTTATCAGCAACCATATTACCCTCCACTTTCATTTTATTAAGAAGAGCAAGGCAATAATTATATTGAGCTAGTAATGACCAAGGAGGCTGCAAATTCTTGTGAAGAATACTGAGAACAATAGTCAAGGAGTCACTTTTAATCCAAAGGTTATGCCAACCTTTTCCCAAGCAAATATAACTTCAAGAATGATACTATTAAGTTCTGCATAGAAAGCTGTATGAATTCCAATTTTACAACCAAAAATGCCCTTTACAAAGCTTCTATGAGTTCTGAAAATCCCTCCACTAGCAACTGGACCTGGGCAACCCCTAGAAGCCTCATCTGTATTAACTTTCACCCATCCTGGAGGAGGAAGCAACCAAAAAACTTGAATAAAATTGGGAGCTTTCCTAGGAATGGCAACAATGTCAAAAGTCTTAAGAATCCGCAAATCCAAAACTGAGGAACCCGTATGAAAAGCGACCAAACGACTGCTTTCTCTAATCCAAAGTTTTACCATATCAATAGCCCTAGAAGTAGAGATCCTTTTATTTTCAAGTTTAAAAGCATTTAAAGCTTTCCAGAAAAGAAATTATCCATAAGTCAGCGATTTGTGGGCTAAACAGATTCAACAAGGAATGTTGTAAATTATGAGAGAAACTTGATGCAACCAAGACCAAATTTCAGAAGCAAAATTAGAGTAAAAGAAAAGATGATTTGCTGTTTCACCATGAGCACACAAACTAAAGCAAGAAACCATCTGGAAGCCTTGGTTTTGCCAATTGTTGCTTGTTATAGAAAAGCCTTAGGAAGAGAGTTGATCTTCAAGGAGGCACAAACTTCTTCCAAATATAATTTCCCCAAGAAACTAAAGTAGGTTTATTTCGAAAAAATTCATATGCATCTTTGAATGTAACCAAACCAGTTGAAGAATTCTTCCAAACTAGTTTATCTGATATTGACTCAATAGGAAGAAAAATATTTTGAATCTCTGCAACAAGATGAGGAAAATTCTCAAACCAAGAAGGAAAATGCCACTGTTGATTTAAAATCTATTTGATTATGAGAAGTAGTATCCATATGCTGAAGAAGAGTACCAGATCGTAACAAACAGATTAATGCTTTTTCCATCTCCCACAATCCAGAAAGAATGTGTAAAGCCCCCTTAAGACAATGCCAAATAGAAGAGGAGAAATAAGCAGAAGAAGCTTTATAAGTGAAGATTTTAAATATGCATTTCAAGAAATTGCTCCAGTCATTTATTTAAGTAGCAGTAAGAACAGATCGACCAAGTTTCAAAGAAGATGTTATATTTAAAGCTTTAACACTCCTAATTAATTCCCAATCCTCCTCCTTGAACACTCCTAATTCCCAAGCAAGCGTAATGAGTTTTCTGTGATCTGCACGTCCAGACCATAAAAAATTCATCATCCAAACTTTTCACCATATTAAATAAACTAGCAGGCCATTTATAAACTGACATAGTATGCAACAATATAGGATGAATCACTGCTTTAATCAGTTGAGCTCTACCGGCAATAGAAGGAAACTTCCCTTGCCAACTCTCAAGCTTAGCCTTAATACGATTAGCAATTGGTTGAAGATGAACTCTCCTTGGTTTACCTTTAAACAAAGGAACACCAAGATAAGTAAAAGGAAATTATTCAACTTGCATACCAGTAGCAACCAAAATGCCCTACAAATTTCCCAAGAATAAGCTTAGACTTAGCTTTATTAATAACTTGCTCGGAATTCTTGCCATATTCATCAAAGAGATTCAAAACATTTTTCACACAACTTAAAGTGCCTCAACAAAAAATGAGAATATCATCAGCATACAACATGTGCGTGGGAGCTTGAGTCCCCATAGGAGAAGAAATGGGCTTGATTTTCTTATCCAGGACTAGTTTTTGATTGCCTCTACTAATAACTTCCTCAGCTATACAGAAAATAAGAGGGGAAAGACGATCCCTTTGTCTCACTCCCCTTGAGCAAGAAAAATAACTAATGGGACTGCCATTAAGTTTAATGGATAGTTTTGCTGAACGAAGAATGGACGAAACCCAACCCAAGAACTTATTACAGAAACCAAAAGCTGTCAAAACTTCAAGCAAAAAATCCCATTCAATAGTATCAAACGCCTTCCTAATATCAATCTTTAAGCTAATATTCCCCTCAAAAGACTTCAAATCAAGTAGATTAATACATTCAGAAGCCATACAAATGCTATCATAAATGAGCCTGCCTTGAATGAATCCACTTTGTTGAGAAAAAAATAATTTTGGAGCAATAAGAGAAAGTCTATCGGCCAAAATCTTTGTAATCATTTTGAAAAGAAAATTAGCCACCACAATTAGTCTATAATTATCCAAAGAATGAGCAGATGAAGATTTGGGAACTAAGGTAATGAACATAGATTTTAAATTTGGGAGAATCCAGCCAATCGAATAAAACTGAAGAATAGCTGCAATAACATCGTCATGGATAATATCCCAACAAGATTGGTAAAACTTACCACCAAAACCATCAGGGCCTGGAGCACTAGCCAAGTCTAGATAAAAGACAGCAGCTTTGATTTCAAAATGTGAAGGAATTCGTGTGAGCAAATTATTCTCATCATAAGTAATAAGAGGAGGGATGATACCAGCAATCCAGTCTTTGTTAACTTCATGGGCAGCAGAAGAAAACATTGTTTGATAATAATCAATAATGTGAGAAGAAATCTCAGAAGGTGAATCAAGCAATCCATTACCATCTTAAAGTGAAAAAAAAAAAAAAAAAAAAAATGCTATTTCTAGCACTTTTGATTTTAACTGCCATGTGAAAAAAAGATGCGTTTCTGTCACCAGCCTCCTCAAGAACTTCAGATTTAGCATCATTCTCCAATCTATACTCTGTATCTGAAAAACCAGAAGAAGAAATATCTAGTTGTATAGCTTCAAGAGCAGCAAAAGATTTTTCAACTCTAGAATGAATATTTCCAAAAACATCTCTGTTCCAAGTTTTTAAAACTGATGGATTTCGTATTTTTCAGCTTAGAGACCATCTTATACATTGGGCATCCATGAACAGAGAAAGAATTCCAATGAGATTTTACCAGATCCATAAATGAAACATGAGAAGTCCAAACATTTAAAAATCTAAAAGGAACAGGACCTTGATAAGAGAACTTTTCAGCACTAGTGATCTGAGCAGATTCTTGAAAAAGAAATACAAAAGTAGAGGGCAGTAATCCAGCCAATTATCAGATTTGAGACTTCTTTGAAGCAGATTACACTCATCAATAAAAGCTTAGAATTCCTCACAGGAATGAATATTAGGAAGCAAACCTCCATGTTTTTCATGAGACCCCAAAAGAGCTTTGAAATCCAAGGACTTGACCAAGTAGATTTAACCTGAAAGAGATCATCCCATAGAATTCTTTTACCAGAAACAGTAGTGCTAGCATAAACAAAAGTATAATATACAAGAACCCCATCCTTTAATTGTTGCTTTAACTGCAATTTGTTGTTGAGTGGCAACAACTAAATCAGCATCAAATGAAGAAAGAAACCAAAGTGATGGATGAGAAGGACTTGTATCATTAGTAGCTTCAAGGTGAAAACCCAAAGAAGACCAAAAGCAGTCGTAGGTTCAACAATACAAATTAAAGCAGGCTTAAATCTTGTAAAGAGATTTTTCAAAACTTTTCTTGTTGGGGCATTGGCAAAAACCGTAGCATTCTAGTAAATAGTCTTCATTAAGCAATACTAGTAGCAACTTTACCCCTACTGAGGTACCCTTCTTCCTTTGAAGCAAGTTGTTGATTCTTCAGTTTTTTCTTTTGAGATTTAGAAACCACTGGTTGAAAATATAGATCTGCAAGAGTAGGCTCTGGATTTTCTACATTTTGATTGACATCTGTAATGGCACAAAGTGAGAGTCATCCTGCTATGCTGAGATGTACGTCAATTTTCAATCAAGTGCTATCATCTCAACTTTCAAAAATGCAAGTCAGTGGATATATGCCTGTTTTTCTGCTACTGTTGTGGTTATTATTGCAACAGGTTAATACAAGGTTGTCTCTTTCTTGGAGGAACATTTCATCCTCAGGGAGACATGGAACTGAAATAATTAACTCTTGTCAAAAGTGACTTTATGAAATATGGCTCAAAGCAATCACTCTATGGAAGACACTTTTTTTTTTTTTTTTTTTTTTTTTTTTCATTTTTCATTTTTTTTGAAGTACGCAAATTTACAACAAAAGAACAAAATTTAGGGATGTATCATGTAAATAGGCTGGAGAAGCTTGAACCCAGCTCAGTCTCGGCTCAGGCTATCACTCGTTTGCTATGAATGAGCTTAGTTCAAATAGATTTTAGGAGGAGAAGTTTATACCTAAAGTCCTAGATTAAATATAGTAATAAAAAGAAAAAACAGTTTTGCCTCCAATTAAAACGTTGGAATTTGAAAAGAATTAAATATGGATTTCTTCCATATTTGGCTATTACCAAAGTACTATCTAAATATCTATATTTAAATTCTTAAAATCTCACTGCCATTTTTGAAAATTCCAATTTTGATTTTGCTATTAATGCAAGATTTCCGGATATATGTATCTCCACTCATAATATTCTCTAACAAAAACTGGAAAACTCTAAAATTACACAGAGATACACGTGTAAAAAGGATCTGACTCATAACTTCCAACATCAATAAAATAAAATAAAATGAACACATTAATACCCATATTATAGTGTAAACATACCAAAGATATATTTTCAGCCATAATGTTCCGCCCCCCAACCCCCCCCGGGAAAAAAAAAGAAAAAAAACAAAAAAAAAAAAAGCAAGAAGACTATACAATACACAAATTAACATGTATCTCTATGTAAAAACGGTATCTACGAAAATAATCATATCCAACTATCGCACATTTGACAAGTAAAATAAAAATGAAGTTACCTTGAAAGTGGTACACTCCAACAAAAACCAACGAAAATAATAGCTCCAGTGTCACAAACTCGAACTTCAAATAGATTCTCATCTTTGAGAATAGTAAGCAAGCATATATATATATATATTTTAATTTGAAAACACCACCAAGACACTACAAGGGAAAAAGTCTACAAGAACGGCTATTAGCTGTTCTCTATTAGCAACGAGAACGGCTCTAAAAACTGTTCTCTCATGGTTCTCTATTAACAACGAGAACGGCTTTAAAAACTGTTCTCTCCATGAGGGTGAAGAGAATAAGATAGCAACTTTAGGAACCTTTCTCTTACATTCTCTCATTCTAAAATAATAGAAAAGGACGCTTGTATAGTCACCATGATGACCTAGACACATCATCATCAATGTATCCCCAAAATAGCTTTGGAAGAATATGAAATTTTAGCAAATATACAATCTTGGCCGGGTTGATCCAATAAAATTTGGATCAATCGAGATGCTACCAAGCTTCTGTTTTGGAAATAAAATTGAATTTGGATCGATCCAATAAAAGGGCGGATTAATCCAATATGTTACCAAATTATAAATTTTGAATTTCAGGCAATTTGGATAGATCCAATTAACTTTTTCTTGGATAGATCCAATTTGATAAGATATCACTATTTATAAGACATTAGCATATTGATCAAAGTCACATTTTTATATGAATCAATCTAAACACTAATGAATTAATCTTGACAATCAAACCCTAAAATGTGACTATTCAAAGTCCTATAAAATACCTCTCAAACTTTGATAAGGTCTCCTAAGAGCAACTCCAACGCTGCTCCCTAAATGCCTCCCTTCCCTATTTTGGCGAGAAAAGCAACACTGTTGCTGCTCCAAGCGGCTCCCTACTTTATTCCACTCTCCAGTTGCATCGCCAAATGTGGCGATGGCTTTGGCTCGCCAAACAGATTTTTTACAATATTTTAATCTCATCCATCAGTCACAATTTGAGAAAAGGCTATTGAAAAAAATTATCAAACGGTAATATCAACGGCTCTATTTTAACGGGTATTTTTTTCATCCCCTATAAATATCCTTTAGCTGCACATTTAAATGCACTATCTTCATCCAAATCTTAAAGACATCAAAGACATCAAAGGTAATTTTGTTTAATTTTTTTGTTAAATTAATAATTTTGTTTAATAGTTATTTTATCAGACTGTAACATCAAACCTATTAAATTCAATACATATAATTATTAATTTCAAATAAATAGCTATTATTAATTTGAAATTAATAGTTATTTATTTGTTAAATTAATAATTATATGTATTGGTTAAATTAATAGTTTTTTTTTCAAAAGGCTACCTCAAGTTGCAAAGCATGTTTTATAATCTTTCATAAATTATTTAATTTTTCTTATTAGATATTTGTTATATAATTTGGGCTTTAGATTAATTATAATTTTTTTTTATGCTTAATGTAAGTCAATTTTATAGATGGATTCCCAAAGTGATGCATATTTTAAAAATCTTCTCAACGGTGGGATTAACCAAAACATGGACTATTCGTTTGAATCACATCATGATATTACAAATCAAACGGCCACTTCAACTTCAAAGAAGGCGAAAGGAAAAAACTTTACAAATGATGAAGACCTTCTCCTTGTATCTGCATGGCTCAATATTAGTATGGATCCAGTTGAAGGCACCGATCGATCAAGTGCAAAATATTGGGATCGTATACATGAATACTTCTATACAAATAAGGAATTTGAAACGGATCGCAAGAAGAACTCTCTCATGCATCGTTGGTCGACAATTTAGCTTGCGGTGAATAAGTTTTGTGAATTCTATGCCCAGATTGAACAATTAAGACGAAGTGGAGTGAACGAGCAAAACAAGGTATATATTAATTCAAAAATAAGTAAATTTTATACTCTTATATATTTAAATTTAAAATATATTCAATTCTTATGATATATATTTTATGTTCAGATCAAAGAAGCAAAGGATCTCTAGACAAGTGAAATGGACGGCAACTCATTTCCATATCTACATTGTTGGCATGAATTGAAAAACCAGCATAAATGGGCCAATGTGGTGTCAAGTTCCAAGAAGCAAAGAACTAGCAAAAATGCGATACCTGCATCATCTTCTCCTTCTACACTTGAAACAATAAATTTAGGCGATGATAATATTGCAGCTGGCACATATGTCAACTTAGAGAGACCACTTGGCAGAAAAGCCACGAAACATCAATTAAAGAAGGGAAAAGGCAAATGAAGCATTGATAGCAGTACAAGTGTTCCCATTGCTTTAATGTTAAAAGAATTTAAGGATGAGAAAATTGCAATGAGTCGTAAAAAACTGGATCTATTGGAGAAGACATATGTTCAAGACGAACAGAAGCTTGAATTAGAACGGATGAGGCTTCAACTTAAAGAAGCCAAAGCGGCGGAAAGAATTATGACGCTTGATACTAGTAACATGGATGCTATGACAGCGGAATATTACAACCGTCGCAAGATGGAAATCCTAAGCAAAATGAAGGACTTATCCTCCTAATTTGTAATTCCAAATTCGTATTTCCTATTTTCCTATATGTGGTATATGTATGAACTTGTTGTTTCGATTTAATAATTTTTACTTTATTTTATGTACTAGCACTTTGCATTTGTAATTTGAAATATTAAACTAATTTCAATTTAGTAATTTCTAAACTCTTCTATATTCTGGTACTTTGCAAAATAACATTAAAATGATAAATAACATTCATTTAAAAGTAAAACAAACAAACAATTAGAGTAATTTAGAAATTAAAATAATCAATAACACTCATTCAAAAGAAAAATAAACAAACTACTACTAGTTCCTAATCTTCACCATATCGTTGCCAACAGTGCTCTACAAGATCGTCATGGAGTTGACAATGAGTTTCTCTATCTCTGATGCGATGATGTGACTGAATAAATTCATACATTTCAGGTATACGGTCATATGAACCTTCTGCTGGAGTTGACTCATGTTGTTCGTAATCATGATTGCTCTGTTTAGTATCTCGTTCATCTTCAACGATCATGTTATGCATTATTATACAGGCTTTCATAATATCTTTAAGTGTTTCTATATCCCAAAAACGTGCTGGTCCGCGTATAATTGCCCAACGTGATTGCAACACCCCAAATGCTCGTTCGATATCCTTCCTTGCCGACTCTTGACATGTTGCAAAATGTTGTTTTTTAGGAAGTCGGGGAGATGAAATTGTTTTTACAAAAGTTGCCCATTTCGGATAAATACCATCCGCAAGATAATATCCCATTGTGTAGTCATGACCATTGATTGAATAATTAGCCGGCGGTGCACGTCCTTGAGAGACTTCAGCAAAAACAGTAGATCGATCTAGCACATTGATGTCATTAAGAGACCCTGGTAGCCCAAACATTGCATGCCAAATCCAAAGATCATATGAAGCAACGGCTTCCAATATAACTGTTGGTGCATGTATATGACCGGAATACATCCCCGGCCACGCAACTGGACAATTCTTCCACTTCCAATGCATGCAGTCAATGCTCCCCAACATACTTGGAAAGCCCGACTTTCGCCAATTTGCAGCAGTCTACGGGTGTCATGTTCATTTAGCGATCGCAAGTATTCATCTTCAAATACTGCAATAACTCCTTTTACAAATCTTTTGAGACTCTCTATGGCGGTGTTTTCACCGATCCGTACATAGTCATCCACTGAATCTGCTGAAACACCATAAGCAAGCATCCTAATAACAGCTGTCATCTTCTGAAGGGACGACAAACAGAGAACTCCACATGCATCACGTCTTTGGACAAAGTATGGATCATTCGCCTCCACCATAGTTTGAATCCGGAAAAATAGATCGTGATTCATTCGAAATCTCCTACGAAATATGTGAGGAGGATATACACACTGATCAGAGAAATAGTCGTGATAGAGTCTTTCATTACCTCCAACTCTGTTACGATGAATGACAGCGTGGCCCAAAATGGAACCGCGAGGTCGTGATGTTCTTCTCCTTACAGCCTTTTGCCCTTCGTCAATAGCTGCTATTACTAACAATTCGAATTCATCATCAGAAGAACTATCTTCCAACTAGAGCCTACGTAAACGACGACTATCCATAGATAATATTAATGGAATGAATGTTGTAGAGAAAATAGATTTGGGAAGGATGAAAATGAGAGAGCAAATGATCTTATTTATAGATGGAGTAGTGAGTTTTTTCAAAAATATAGCGGTTATAATATGACCGTTTGAATATGTCCGTTAAAATATGACCGTTGGACTATTATTAAAGTTATTATTATTATTTAAAATTTAAAATATATCCGCTAAAATTTGACTGTTTGAATATTTTATTATTATTATTATTATTTAATTAATGACATATTATTTTAAAATATATCCGTTTAAATATGACCGTTGGACTATTATTAAGTTATTATTATTATTTAAAATTTAAAATATATCCGCTAAACTATGACTGTTTGAATATTTTTTATTTATTATTATTTAATTAATGACATATTATTTTAAAATATATCCGTTTAAATATGACCGTTGGACTATTATTAAAGTTATTATTATTATTTAAAATTTAAAATTTAAAATATATCCGCTAAAATATGACCGTTTGAATATTTTATTATTATTATTATTTAATTAATGACATGTTATTTTAAAATATATCCGTTTAAATATGACCGTTGGACTATTATTAAAGTTATTATTATTATTTAAAATTTAAAATATATCCGCTAAAATAGGACCGTTTGAATATTTTATTGTTATTATTATTTAATTAATGATATGTTATTTTAAAATATATCCGTTTAAATATAACCGTTGGACTATTATTAAAGTTATTATTATTATTTAAAATTTAAAATATATCCGCTAAAATATGACCGTTTGAATATATTTTTTTTATTATTTAAATCTTAAAATAAATCCGTTAAAATATAGCAGTTAGAATATATCCGTTAAATAGAACCGTTGAAAAAAAAAATTGTTTAAGTCAAATTTTAAAAAAATAATAAAATATTCTATGATTAGCTAAAATAGAGAGCATGGTTGGAGTATGTAGTGTAAAAGTGGTTAGCTAAAATAGCTTTTAGCTAAAATAGGGAGCCATTTGGCTAAAATTTAGAGAGCATGGTTGGAGATGCTCTAACCACCTAGGGTATACTCCTTCGGTCTCTAAGTCAATTTAACTTTCCTAGAAGTGGTAATTAAGGGCTCATGAATATCTTCTTTTGAGTTTTCGAGGACCCTTGGGAGCTTGAATACACAACTAAACCCTTTACAAATATAATCCTCATTTTGAAATGAAACTAAGCCAACGTACAAAAACCTAACAGTTATGTCCTTTAATTTTTATTGAGATAATAATGTTTATTTTTATAAGAAATGATATAAAATATTATTGATGAAATGCATGAATAATCTTACTCTATGTCATAATATAAATATTATGAAAAGTATTTTGGTTACTTCAACTACTTACTAGTCAAATTAATATTGTCAATTAATTGACTTTTATACCTAAAAATTTAATAAAGAGAAAAAGTGTGTATTATTTCATAAATGAAGGGAAAAGATGTTAAAATTGAATCATTCGATTTATGAAAATCATATCATCCCTAATTTAATAATAACAAAAATAATAATAAATTTCAAATTTAATGTAGTGAACCGAAAATACATAACAATTCAAAAATTTGATGGTGGTCCTTAACTATTGGAAAAGGTCAAAGGGGGTGAGAAGCTATGGTTTGTGTGATAGCTAGAGCCAACAAAATTTCTAGCTACCCAATACAAATGTGGCATGTGGCTCATTTTCTTCCATTGAATTTCCATATTTTCATGCTACAACAAGGGCTAATGGATGGTAGATTAATTAGAGGGTGTAATATTGCTCCCTCTTTGAGAAACGAAGGAAAACATATGCAAAAAGAGAGGGAGATCGAGGGAGAATAGGTGACAGATCGAGAGCGAGAGAGAGAGAGAGACGAATAGAGCTATCTTTCTTTCTCTTCCTCTATATTATAATAATCTTTAATTTTCGTCTTTCCTTTTCCTCTCATTAAAACAATAATTGTTGTGTAGATCGATTCGCTGCAGGTTGCTTGAAGTACTACAACGTACCAAGTTCTTCTGTACAATATTACACAAAATTTGGACCTCGCCAAAGTGTTGTCCAAAGCAGGTGGGATGATCCTATCACCAGCCTACCTTATCTATCATACATCTCCGTTTCAATTTAATCCTCTTTAATTAATGCAAAACTGAAAACACCTTAATTTTTCATCTTGTAATTTTAGTTATGTATTTCTTTCCCATTTGTAGTTTTGCACTCTCATCTTTTGGCTTTTTTTTTTTTTTTCTAAAGACAACTCTCTCTGGTTCAAAATTTCATTATTGATGGACAATTTTCATTAATTCCTCAATTCGATCTATCTAGTTCCAATATGCTTATATATCTTATATAAGCATGAAACTAGTAGATAATAGTTGGTACATATTTTGAAAAGTTGACTGTTGGATTATATATTCTTTTTATGGATGTTATGCATACAAAAAATTGTGGTGATTTAATGTAAATATCTTAAAATATAGATGGAAAAAAATGTGACTGCCGAAAAACTATCACAGTTTTTCTAAGTGACATTTCCGAGAAACCGCCCATCAGATCACCTTGATTTTTGTCAAGTATGATATGTATAAATATAGTATCCAATCCAACAGTTAGTTTTTCAAAAGTAAGCATTCGCTGATAGGAACATTTCAATATATATATCTCGTCATGCATGACAATTGCATTACGTTTCATGTGTAAAATTTTGATGGAAGTTTTTGGGCCTGCAGATATATATAGATCGAAGACTCTAACCCTCTTCCAATCCTCAATAGCTAGAGTCTGAAGATCGACAAGGCATCCTCAATTAATTATAACAGCATATACCCACATAAATTGCCTTAATTAATTAGGGATCATATATAAAAGGATATAAATGGCTCCAAGCAAACTAAGAAAAGCCATTGGGGCTGTCAAAGACAAGACCAGCATAGGCTTAGCCAAAGTGGGTAGCAGCAACTCTCTATCAGAACTGGAAGTAGCCATCGTGAAGGCAACTAGACATGAAGAATACCCAGCAGAAGAAAAACACATAAGAGAGATACTGAGCTTAACAAGCTACTCCCGTGCCAATATCAGTGCATGCGTTAATACCCTCTCCAGGCGACTCAACAAGACCAAAAACTGGACAGTTGCTCTAAAAACCCTTATACTCATCCAACGCCTCCTCATGGAAGGCGATCAATCGTATGAGCAAGAGATTTTCTTCGCTACGAGGCGAGGGACTCGGCTTCTCAATATGTCCGATTTTCGTGATACGTCGCATCCCATTAATTCTTGGGACTATTCTGCGTTTGTGCGCACGTATGCTTTGTATCTAGATGAAAGGCTTGAATTCAGGATGCTAAGCAGGAGGGGGAAACGTAGTGCATTTGGATTGGATGAAGATGAAGATGATACTGCGCCACCTTCTGTGAGAAACACGCCCGTTAGAGATATGAAGATGGATCAAATATTTTCAAGGACTCACCATTTGCAGCAGCTCCTTGAACGATTTTTAGCTTGTCGCCCCACAGGTTGGTTTTTTATGTGCATGTGTGTTTTTTTCCCTATCAAATTAAGCCCCGTTATCATAACTTATATAAGCATATGCTGACTAGATCATTCTGTATATGTATATATACACATATGCTAACTAGATCATTATATAAGTTATGATCGTTGGATTATATACTCATCTTATATATGTATATACAGGAAAATTAAGCCTGGCAACAACTATCATTCACTGTATGAATCGCAAAATTGCTGAAGGTGACCTTTGTAGAATAGATTTTGAAAACCCAACCTAGATACACCTTTTCTGAATTTCATATTCGCAAAAAATCAGTCATGTCCAACGGTTTTCGAAAATTTTCACTTTGAAAAATTGTGGTTTTTTTATTTTCTAGAATATGACTTTTTTTTAGTCAGTTTTTCAAAAATTGACTGTTGGATCAATGTAATTTTTGGCGAGTATGAAATTCATAAGAGGTTATCTAATCCAGTTGATTTTTCAAAATTTGTTCTACAAGTGGCACTAGCATCATCTTATAATAGAATCCCTATGTGTGTGCATATATATTGGAATTCGCTTTACCCACTGTATATATATAAATATATATATTGGAATTCCTTCTTCTTAATTGCCACTGCTTTAATCTAGACACTAGTAATTTCAGTTCCAATTATTATTATCCCTCGTTGCATGGAAACAGGTTCAGCAAAGAACAACAAGGTCGTGATTGTTGCCCTCTACCCAATTGTGAAAGAAAGTTTTCAGATATATTACGATGTAACAGAAATTCTGGGCATATTGATCGACCGATTCATGGAGCTAGAAATCCCTGACTGCGTTAAGATCCATGAGATCTTCAGCCGAGTCTCCCAGCAATTCGACGAGCTTGACTCCTTCTATATCTGGTGCAAGACTTTTGGGATTGCTCGCTCTTCTGAGTATCCAGAAGTCGAGCGAATTACACGAAAGAAGCTGGATGTCATGGATGATTTCATTCGAGATAAATCAGCTCTGGCACAAGACAAAAAATCAAAGGTTCTTGAATTGAAGAATGAAGCCGAGCAAGAAGAAGATAAAGAGCCAGTTGAAGAAGAGATTGAAGAAGAAGACATGAATCAAATCAAAGCATTACCTCCGCCTGAAGGGTTTAGTGAAGACGACAATAAAAAAGAGAAGGAAGAAGCAGAAACAGACGAGAAAGCCAATAAGGATAATATAATTAATACCCAACAAGAAGCTGATTTATTGAACTTAGGAGAAGATGCAGTGAGCAGTGAAGAACATGGAGACAAATTGGCTTTAGATTTATTTGATGGTGGTTTAGTATCAGCTTCTTCTGGTGCCACCCCTTCATGGGAAGCATTCACATCTGATGATTCCGCAGATTGGGAGTCAGCACTGGTTTTATCCGTAAGCAATTTATCGAATCAGAAGTCAACTCTTGCTGGCAGCTTCGATAAGTTGTTGCTAGATGACATGTATCAAACAGCAGCAGCAAGAACAGCAGTGGGAAGCAATGGAGGTAATGGAAGTGCTAGTAGTGTTGCACTTGGATCAGCTGGAAAGCCAGCAATGCTAGCATTGCCAGCACCTCCCACATCAGAGGGTGGTGCTACAACGACATTGATAAGCCTAGACCCATTTGCAGCATCACTGGCTGTGGCACCACCAGCTTATGTGCAAATGTCAGAAATGGAGAAGAAGCAGAAGCTGTTGGTGGAAGAGCAACAGATGTGGCAGCAGTATGGAAGGGATGGGATGCAAGGACAGCTTGGAATTTCAAAGCTACAAGCTAATCCGTACAATGTTAACATGGGAGGTTACACAAACAGCTATTAATTAAGTAGGGTGGATGTCTTGAATTTGGTCCCCCCCCCTTTTTTTTTTTTAATTTTCGTAAGGTCCAGGGTATTTTGCTCTATGCATATATGAAAACCAGTGGTGTTCACAAAGTTTTTTTGGTAGAGGGAGTGCATATATATATATGTCAATATGTAAAGGTCATCGTCTTTGTAATTAATAGTGCCAAAGGGTACTCTTGCCAATGTAATCAATATTCCAAAATCATAAAGATATAATTATGCACATCGATGCAATGTTAGGAAATGGATGGGATAATTAAATTCAAGTTGGAAAATACTAAAGGAAGTACCACTTAGATTATATTTTCCAAATCACTAGAATCATACTACAAGAAAAATGGCCTTTAGCAACCAAAATTTAGCAAGGGTTAGGTAAAATCCTCACTAAAAGTTCCTTTTAGTGAGAGTTATATGTCGATCCTTGCTAGAGTGCCTAAATTTTAATTCACCCACTCCTAACAAGTAACACCATTTAACTAGGGCCATCCAATAATCCTAACTAAAAGTTACTTCTGGTGCGCGCCACTCAATGACCCTTGTTCATTCTGGGTTGTTGCGCGCGTTATGTTGTGGCGAGATGTGGTTGATAGAGAAGAGAGAAAAGTAAAAACAATTAGAGATCAAGAGAGCAAGCAAGAACAATCACACACCATATACAAGAGATTACATGGTTCGGCTTATAGCCTACATCTACGGGCAGAAGAATCATCAAATCCACTATAGGAAAGACAAGATTACAAGAAGAGTTTATCCTCTAAACCCCAAGTCCCATATACACCCAAAGTACTCTCTACATTTGGTTGCTCATTTCATTGAAAGAGGCTTTCTCTTGCCTCCGTTAGGGAGTGTTGAACCCTTTTGTATCATCCCCTTCTTTTGATGAGAATGCTAGCTTTTATAGGAGTGGTGTGATGTGAGTTGTCCTAGTTCCACATGGCTGCTCTTTATTGGTCAATATGTTATGTACCCACATATCATCTTTAACTTGGTCCTCTTTTGACTAAACCATACAAATTTTGACTGTTAACAACCCTCACTAGAAGTGCATTTTAAATTCTATTAAGTGCATTATAAACCGTGAAAGGCGGAATTGTATGCCCCACCTCTTCACTAACGTCATCACAAACCCTACCTTTCCAACTCCACATCTCACATTCCCTCTCTCAGCTGCTTTCGCATGCTCTCTCTCATCCTCCTCCATACCCATCTCTAGCTCCTTCCACGCTCACCTCCTCATCTCTCCTCTTGCCCGTGCCCTCCATTCCTTCAACAACCACCCCATCATACTCGGTGGAGTAGGATGGTCATCGAAGGAGGAGAGGGTGTGGGCGATCGAAATCTCACTCGGTTTTTGTATCTCTGCTCCCTGCAGCCTCCCTCCCTTTTTTTCTTCTCCTAAATTATAAGTGGCATTATAGATGTTGATTTTTGTTTACTTTTATATCTTGTGCTGATGGAATTCCCATGTATATTACATTCTCGGTACCTTCTAGGAAATAACTTGATTATTAATATGTATTTTTCTTTTCTTTAGACGAAATTTAGGTTGATATACCAATTAAATACCTTAGTTTTTTACTAAAGCATAATGCTGAGTTTGAGCAAATAAAGAAGGTGAGATAACTGTCTCTAGTGGATTTAGCCATTATTCTCCATAATGGATGATGCTCTCTTTATTGATTCTGCCATAATCTTCCTTTTTGTGGGGTTTTTCGTCACAACCTCAATCATTTTAGCTCTGTTTGGAGTATTAATTCTATTTGTGGTACTATTTGTAGCTAAATTTATTTTCATTTACATAAAAGAATTAAAATCAAAGAATCAACAACACCATGTTTCTGGTCCAGTATTCAATCAACTTATACATTTCAATACTCTCTATCATTACCAATCATCAGTTGCTCAGAACCTCATCACTTACCATCTGATTGCGTCATCACATAGCAAAATTTTCACTTCTAATCCTATAAATGTTGAATACATACTTAAAACCAACTTCTCCAATTTTGGTAAGGTAATTAATAAAGCTCGAGTATGCAGACTTGTGTTTTTTTTTTTTTTTTTTTTTTTTTTCAATTTTTTAATTTTTTAACAGTTTTTTTTTTTTTTTCTTTTTTGAGTATTAATATTATCTCATCAGTAGGCTTAAATTATAATTGTGGAATAATGAGATATCTGTTTGGCGATGGGATTTTTGCAGTGGATGGAGAAAAATGGCGCCACCAACAAAAACTCGCTAGCTATGAAATTTGTCTACAAAAGTTTTGAGAGATTTTAGTTCACTAGTTTTTCGAGTTAATGTTGCTAAATTAGCTTCAAAGGTTTCAGAAGCCGTCGCAACTGAGCAAATAATGAATCTGCAGGTTCTTGAATTGGCTAGAAAACTGAAGACTTTCATGGGGAATTGTTGTCAGTTCTTGATTGAGACCTATTGAAGAACGACATCTAAATTGTAGAGCTCGGTACAACTAGATAGAGTTAGTTGGGCAAATGTTCTGTCAATCTTAGCTCCCATCAACTGGTAGGAGCTCCTCCGAGCTGATCTAGCATCGGTGTGAAGCCTGCCAAAGACTCTCTGACGCCTAAATCAGTTCTAATAGAAATAATCCAAATAGAAAGAGAGAGTGAGAGACTGTCCTCCCTAAATGAGAAATTTCTTACCCCTTCTCCTCAGATCTCCCCCTTATTTAGGAGATCTCTCGCCAAGGTAAACAAGCTTTCTGGCTTTTGTCCCATGACGCACCCATCGCCACTGCATTAATTGACGCCCGCCGGGCTGTCAGGGTTCAAGTCATCATTGGTCAAGGGTTGTAGATTATACATTTTGTATTTTCAGGTTCACTCTAGCATCTTTGCATCTGGATGGTCTCACCTTTGGACAAATGGCTGCTTACCCGGCATTGTCTAGTTGGTTCTTCATCGACAAGCTTTCCTTCGAGAGTTTTTGGACGCTTAATTGGCCATTAATGTCCATTAATGGCCATTAATAAGCGCCTGTCTCTCTCCTGTCTAAGGCAACATCCCTTTTGCTGAGGAGGGGATGTGTGCCTCTCACTTATTCATCACGTTGGCTAGGGGTGGGCATAAACCAAACTAAACCGAAAAACCAAACCAAACCAGACCGTTATGGGCGGTTTGGTTGGCTTTTAACTTTCCTACTGTCTGGTCTGGTCGGTTTAATTTTATTTTGCTATTCTCGGTCCGGTTTACGGTATGGTATTTAGGAAACTGTGGTTCACCGAATCGACCGAAACAATTAAGTATATTTTATATATATTTTTTCTTACATTTTACACTACCTAAGACCTCAAGTCCCCAGACACCCTAAAAATTCAAACAAACAATTTTAACCCTCATTTTCTTCATTTCCAGTTTCTAGCAGCCCTCACCCCTTGCCATCACCTCCCCCAGCAGGCCAGCGCTCAGCAACTAGTAGCCAGCAGTCCTCTCGATTTCCCCTCTATCCCTCATTGCAGGCTCTTTTATTTCCGGTGTCTCTCATCGTCTCTCTCTTTAGCGGCGCACTCCATGATCTCCTATCACCGTTATCTCCCACTCTCTTCTATGTGCCTCTGTGGCGCACCTCACCGGAATCAAAATCACTCCTCACCTGCATCGATCTCTCTTCTCTTTAGCGTCTTTCACCGGTATCAAGCTCTCTTACTCCCACTTTCAGTTGTGGTATGTACTATGTGACCCTAGCCCTAAAATGTAACTCTAACCCAAAATTGTAACCTTAACCATTGTGTGTAACTGTTTGTGTATTATACCTAAATAGAAATGGTGAAACTGTGAAATATTAATTTGTTCTTGAGCCTATGCTAAATTGCTAACTGCTTAGTGCTTAGTAAACTGTAATATGTCAATGATTAAAGCCTTTAATCATGTTTTATTGTGGATAATTTCATAGTTTGGTTAGAAAAGCCATATAGTTGGGCTAGCTTATTCCCATTTTGAGGGCAGATAATAAATTTCCTTAGGACAATAATATTCTATTGTTTTGAAAAAAAAAATCTGTAATCTGTAGAAGAGCTTATTTTTTTATTAGGTATTTACTTTTGGAGGTGTAAAGTGTAAATCGGCCCAACCGACTGAAATAAACCAAACCAAACCGTGAGCAAACTGTTGGTTTCACCCCCTCTTATGGTTAGCCACGGTTCCAATTTTTGCCAAACCGAGTTTCACGGTTTGGTTTGTTTTTTGCCCACTAAACCGACCAAACCAGCCGATGCTCACCCTTAACATGGGCAGTTCTTCTCACTCATGGCGGCCCCACATCCTAATTGAATGAGGATATATGGTTTACTAATTTTGGGACGGGAATGATGAAGGGGTGGTCACGTATCTTGTTCTGGTCGCTCCCTAAATGTAACCGAATGGAGGTGGAGGGTTTGGTTCCCACATTACCCCCCTTTTTGCTTTCTAGCTCAAATGAGGGAATGCGAAAAGCTATAGCCTACTTAAGTCTTCCCCTCCCCTACTTTCCTGCTAAATACTGTAGCAGTTTCCTCCCAAATTTGTCTCGACCAATATGGGAACCGAGCAATGACGACATGATACGGTTGAAGTTAGGGTTCCTCAAGTTCATGTTGCTGTTGTTAGTAATATTCCCTAAAAGCCAATCATAGTATTGATTTTAGGACCATTGACATTCATACTTTTCATTTATTAAATAAATTGATTGGACAAGTTTATTTATTATTATCTTCATTTTTATATGTTTGAATAATAATTATCCGTATATTAAATGTTGAGAAAATAACTACTCAAGAGTTGAGATAAAGGAGATTATATTTCTCATAACATATATATTAAATATTCCTAGTTATAGATTTATCAAATGGGTAACGATAAACCGGTAAAACTTGCACGATTATGTTTGCTCAATAAGAGGATACTAAGTCTCAAGTATTTGTGTAGAGACACTAAAGCAAACCTGTGGGTGATTGTTAGAGAACAAGTATACTAAATGTGATCGACATAAAGTTCACTATATGGAGTTTTATTTACCTATCAAATAGTAACTTATAAGTTACAGTGACATAAGTAATCCTTAGACCTAAGGCATCATAGTTATCTTGTATTTGGAACATTAAAGCTTAATGATACGCCTGTGGACCAGCCTCGCGGCGGGGCTTTAGGTGTGAGTCCACATCATCACCGGGCGATGTGATTAGAGGGGGGGTTTAAAAATCAAACAAAGGAGTCGCCACCTTATTTTTAAGGAATAAGGAAACCATAAAAATGTTTTATTTTAAAACAAAACAAACTCCATTAATGGAAAAGCAGTCTACAAACCAGAGTTGGATCCGGGGGCTAGGTTACGACGTGGGAAGGTTCCAAGCTTTCACTTGTAGGCACCCACCTCGCCCTAATTAAAGGACTTCTAATTTATTTGGGCTATTTAAATTTCTTATTACAAACAATCTTAAATAATCTAAATCAACCAAAAAAATAGTGATATAAATGCATTATCTATATTAGCTATATTAATAAATAAATAAATAAAAATATATACAAACAAACCCTAAGAACCTAGGACACCCTACGGGCATCCTAGGGCGGACTTGAGCCCTATTAGCGCCTACGTAACTTACTAGTATCACCCAGCAAGTATCAAAGTCCACGTAGTTCGACTACCCTAGGACTCTCCTATTGTAATCGATCATATCATCAAAGGTATTTCAACCTAATTCAAGACTCTAACTTCGAGAGTTTTTATTCTTTCAAAATCATTTATTTGAAATCATTTCAAATTAAAAGATACTCATAAAATCCAAATATTCCAAATAATTCTTATCTTTAGAATTATATTCCAATTGAAAATCTTTTTCAAAGATATTTCAAGAAAACAAATCATATGGGAGGAATTTCATTCCAAAATAAAAATCTTTAAAACATTTCAAATCTTTTTTAAAATCATTTAATAATCAAATATCTCATAAAATCATGTTTATTATATCAAAATCATTTTTGGAAAATCTCTCGAAGATAGAGAATCAAATCGATTAAAATACTCAAATCTGAGTATGACTTTTACAACAAAGGAAATTCCTAGGGAAGGTCAAGTGACCTTCCTAGCCTAGGGTCTCTAACTAGCCCAAAAGTTAATCTAAAAACCTAAAAATACTAATGCAATGCATGCTGAAATTTAAACAAATAAGCATGTAATCAATTCTAAGAATGCATGAAAATGCTCCTAAATGCACACTAATTAATCTATGTGAACCTAAGCATTTTTCTAAGTTGGATTTGGCCTTAAAATGATTTTTAGAATAAATTTAAGGACATAAACAAATCTGGACAGATTTGAATATGTACCTTAAATTACTCTAAAAACCATGAAAACAAAGAATAAAAAATGTGAAAATGTCCTAGCATGCTTTCTACATGAATATTTTAAATTACTATGCAAAAACATGTCAAAAATTACACCAAAATATGCTTAAACGATTGATTTAAACACAAGGGAAGGATCTCACCTTTGCACGCTCCCTCGTACACATTTTATACATCCAAACCATCAAATCAATATCACAAGGGAAGGATCTTACCTTTGCACGCTCCCTCGTCCACATTTTTATATTCAAACAATCAAATCCATGGCGAGTGTTTAAATAATCGTAAAAAGCATAAATAAAATGACTCAAGACTCTTCGCATGTCAAAATACACATTAACGTACTCATATTACCATTAAAATCACCAATCAATTATCATGAGATTCAAATAACAACATGAATATATTAACCTTTACTCTAAACATGCTTACACACATAAAATAACAACCAAGCTAACCCTACTCATGCATGCATATACAAAATCACGACAAAACTAACTAATCCTAAACATGCATACTAACAATAATCACAACAATGCTAACCTAATCATACACATCAACCCTAATATGCATATTCACATAAAATAGTAACTAAACTAAACAACCCTAAACATGCATCCTAATCACATAAAATCACATAAAATAATATAGCTAACCCTAACATGTATACTCACATAAAATAATGATAAAAACTACCCTAATCATGCTTACTCACATAGAATGAAAATAAAACTAATTTTAATCATGCATCTATACATAAAATATCAATAAAACTAGTCCTAACCATGCATCTACATATAAAATCATGACAAAGCTAACCCTATCATGTTAAACATACTCATAGTAGAAAGAAAAAGAAGAGAGAATTCATATCATATGAAAATCAAGAGGACTTATAACATAGCCTCATAAACTTATGTAAGAAACCATGAAAAATGAGGGTCAAGGTTAAGGATTTACCCTTCGATCTCCTTCTTGGCTAGCCTCCTCCAAGCTCCTAGCCTTGAGTTCTTACCCCTTCAATGGTGTAAGAATGAAGAGCCTCCAAAAATCTGTAGCCTCCTCTCCCAAAAACCCTAAAATTCTCCTCCTTCTCCTCTCTAACTCCATAGTGTAATATATATAGAGCTAGGGTTCAAATCCTTGAATGGTTGGGATTTAATTCTCTAAAAATAATCCTAGGGTTTAGAATAGATCATGCTAGGGTTTGCCAGCTGAAAACCCTTCGAATTTATTCCAAAAGAACAAACCAAATCGGCCAAACAAAGCGGGAAAGTTTCAAACATGCTAAAAATGCAAAATAGACTCGAGCAAGCTGGTGACCGTCCAAGGGCTGGACGGTTGGCCGTCCTGGCTGGACGGTTGGCCGTCCCAGCTAGGACGGTCACTAAGCTGACCTCCCAAATTTGCTTCCCCAAATTTAGGGTTTTCGAATTTTGGCCATATTTTGGTCAAATTTGATCCAAATCCGATGGTTCAGGGCTCAAAACGACCGTGTTTTGATCCTCCACATTTTTAGAATGTTTTTGGGTTAAAATCAATTGACCATGGTCAAGGGTTTTAGCAAAAAGCTAGCCAATTGACTCGGTTGTGCCAAAATTGGTCAAATGACCATTCCTTGTTTTATAAAATTAATCAATTAGGCTTGCACCACTTCTAAAAACATGGTTTCAACATGAAATTGGTACTTAACAACATGTTTTGAAAATCTTTTGTTTTGGTAAAAATGACCAATTCACAGTCGATTTGAACAAAATCCTAATTCAGCTCATTCTTACCCGTGGGATCGATTTTGGGAGAATCTATCCCAACCATTCAAAGGTTCAATTGGCACTCCAAATACACTCCCCACATCCATATAAACCTCATGAAACAACCCGTTTCGAATTCGGAGGTCATTCAGAAATTATACGAGAAAAAGGACGAAAATGCCCTTCAAGTCGCAAAAATCCTAATTACCTATCGAGCTCTCATTAGAATGCTATGAAAATTTACAGGGATGTTCTAAAATACCTCAAAACTCAAATGCAATACAAATGGGTTGATTCCAATCCAAATGTACACATGAAATAATGAATTGTCCTTTTCCTCAGAAAAGGGCAATTTGGTCTTTACAAGGCCAATTCCTCACCAAATGATCAGCTATTCTAGTTAATCATTTGCATGGACATATGGTAGGAATAATTGGTAAAAATGGGGTGTCCACAACGCCTTACATATCCTATTCCCAGGGTCCATGTAAACATGGTTGTGGCACAAGTATGGAGGTGGGTAAATGCACAACAAGGAATCCATCACTCTCAAATAAAGAGAGAGAATGTCTTATGTAATCCTTACTGATATAACTCATAGGAATCTCATGCCAGAGTGGAGTGACTTTAAAAAAGAGTTTTCAAATGGCACTTATTTGAGTGATATCATAGGATGGTTTACATATAATTAAGTTGGTAGTTTGACAATCATTCATACTATAATAACTTAATTGAGACCTTATGTGTTGGAAGGATCTTACTATGTCTTAACTGTTAACTGAAGGGTTCACTTGATTATTTCACAGTATGCAGGGTATGTCATGAAATGATACTAGGTGTCACTCATGACTAGTAGAAGCTCGAATAATATAAATTGATATTTATTCTTCATAAGGGAATTGGAAAGAGTTTCTAATTGAACCTAAGTAGAAAGAGTTCTGTTTATAGACATGGTCCAAGCCTATTACTGAATACCTGTGAACCCAAAAGGTCACACACCCATAAGTATATGTGTATATTGGTTAAAAGAAAGAGAAGGAAAAATCAAATTTAAAGTAAATTTGATGCAATATGTATTAAGAGTTAAAACATTGGGTTAATGTGTAATTATGGGATAATTAGCACAAAATAATTAGGATTACTAAAACCCTAGGGCCAGCACTACATGCTCTATATAAGAGCACTCTTCCTAGCATGCTAGCACATGCTTAAGGGTGAGAAAAACCCTAGGGTCGTGACTCTCTGTCTCTCTCCTTGTTCATTCTTCTTCTAGGGTTTTGAAGAAGGGAAAAGATCAAGGCTTTTATTCACAAGCTTGGTGTAGATACTCTTGGAGGCCATTCACTTGCGTGGATCAACTTTCATTGTGACTAAAAGGCTCTCAATGTAAGTTCTTTTACTATCTCCATAGATATGAATCAAGTGATGCATGATTATGATAATGATTTGTTGGAAATCATTTAACCAAAAATTTTAATTTCCGTTGCATTCTTGGTTGATTTCCTTTCAGTTTTGTGATGGATCATTTGATTCTACTATTAAATTATATGTAAGAAAACTTCTTAGTAAAAACTGTTTAATTATTTAATCTTTTCATTTATTTTTATTCAATATGAGATTGTGTAAAATGGTATGTTTACCTACATTCCTGATTTTATACATATATAGTGACTTTAATTAAATCAGTATGATGAATTTAACTAATTGTGGAATATATATTTTGAGAAATCGACTGTTGGATTGATATCCTTCTTATTGATATCATGTATGCCAAAAATCATAATCATCTAATATCACCATCTCAAAATCTAGATTATGGAAAATTGTGACCGTTGAAAGCTGTAACAGTTTTTCCTAATGACATTTCCGAGAAACTGATTGTTGGATTACTTGTAATAGCTTCATGAAGTAAGCATACTATGACAGGATCATTTCTATGTTTATCTATATATAAAATATTATTATTTAACCTCATTTAATCTAGACAGCTAAAAGATATTTTAGTCTTTTGCAAAAATATTTAAAAATGAAAACATTAATTTCTTTCTTAAATTATGTGTCTATTACAATAAATTAATAAAAGAGTTAAAGTGTAATCTTTTTTTGAAAAGTAAGGAGAAATTTCTCTTTAAAAAAATAAAATAAAATTACACTTTGTCCTCCTAAACTATAGGTCATTTTCATGTTGCCCCCTGTGGTTTCAATTGCATCAATGTGATCTCTGAACTATTAGCAGTTTTCAAATTACCCCCTTCTGTGAGTTTTTTTTTACTGAAAAATTGTGTTATAATTATTATTTTCTTATGAAGTATTTGTCCTGGATTGCTAATGGGGCTATAGGCATACTGGTGAAATTTCATTATTTTTCTCAATATATTTTATTTATTATGAATTTTATTTACTGTATGGAGAAAATAATTCATAAAAATTAATATATATTGAGAAAAAATATGAAATTTTACAAATATGCTTATAGACCCATTAGCAGTTTTGGATAAACACTGCATAAAAAAAATAATGAGTCTAACATCATTTTCCAATCAAATAAACAATTAGCTAACTGATGGAAGGGGGTAATTTGATACAATCAAATAGTTCATGGGGCACATTGATGTAATCGAAACCATAGAGGAGGCAACATGAAAATAGCCTATAGTTTAAGGGGCAAAGTGTAATTTTTCCTTAAAAAAAAGGGAGAAATCTATTTATTTTTCAAAATTATGAAAGTTTATTAATAATTTTCTAAAAAATTTAAAGGAAAAAATGCTACCAAACCTATGATAGGGCTGCAAATGAGCCTCACAAACGTGTTCGATAAGGATTCGGCTCGAGTTCGTTTATTTAGTAAACAAGCCAAGCCCAAGTCTTAAATTTAGGCTCATTTAATAAACAAGCCAAGCTCAAGCACACCTAGGCTCGGCTTGTTTGTGTTCGTGAACAAGCTTGTTAGTAGGCTCGTGAACAAGCTCATTAGTAAGCTCGTGAACAAGCTCATTAAAAACTTGTGTTTAGACTCATTAAAAAAATTATAATTTAGACTAATAGGCTCAACATATTCATGACTTCATTTTTTTTGCTTGAATTTTTTTATTTCCAATATAAACCAAGTATATAGAAGTCATTTTTTAAGCTTTAGACATTAATTTTTAACTTTCCCTTATTGTAATTTAAGGTTGAAAATTAATCAAGCCGTTTGTGAATAGCTTGCGAACAAGCTCGATAATAAACAAGCCAAGTTCAAATATACCAAAACTCAGCTCGAGCTCGGCTCGAACTTATATAATCAAGCTTTTGACCAAGCCAAGCTCGAGCAACCCAAAGCTTGGCTCGGCTTGGCTCGTTTGCAGCCCAACCTATGGATTAAGATTAGGGTGCCGGCTATTACCCAAAAAACTAGTAAGAAAAGAAAAAAATGCTTGACCATCATGGCTATTATATCCGGCCAGCAAAAGTTATCCATTCGATTAAATTAACGGATGAGATTGAGGAACCTTTTCAGACTTTGCAGACTTTTGCATTGATTAATGGGTATGTGCTGCTTTAATTTATTCTCTCTCCCCCTTATTCTCTCTCTCTCTCTCCTCTCCCGAACTTCATTTCAAACCTTCTCTCTCTCCCTCCTCTCTCGAACTCCATTTCAAACCTTATCTCTCTCCCTTCTTCTCTGTCTCTCCTCGCCGTTCTGAACTCCGCTGGACTGAACCTCCCCGGACTGCACCTCCCCGAACAGAACTTGAAAATATAAGTATATAACCATTTAACCATCAACCATGCTGAATATCCAGAGCCGGCCCTGAGGGTAGGCTTAATAGGCAATCGCCTTGGGCATCAGATTTTTAGGAAAATTTAGGGGCATTAAATTTGGTCTTAGTAGTGATATACTACATTAGAAACCAATTTTTATTCGAGGGCAGCCCAAAGGGCCAAACCCCAATATACTATATATGTTCTACTATTTAGTCTCTATTTTTTGTTGTTGCATTTTTCTTTGGAACATAATTTTTGTTAATTTCTTAGTATCATTGTTTTATGTATGTTTGACACATTTATGGAAAATATAGTTGAATTATATTCATTTTAATGGAATTATACTCAAAAGTTGTAATCAAATCTTATTTATTAGTTTGATATATTTGTAATGATGATAGGAGGTTTTGGGTGAGCCTATTGAAAACTCTAATTGTGAATTGATTGTTTATTTGTTTGATATATTTGTAAGGAAAAATCCATTCGTCCTCCTTTTTTGTCTTCCCTTGTGCATCTGACCAACTTGAAACAGTTACACGAGAAATCTACCGTTGGATTTGATTTTCACTTATACTTATCATGAATGCAAAAAATCACATTGATCCAATGGTCGGTTTTTGCAATTTTGAAAAAAAAAAATGTAAAATATAATGAAAAAATTGTGAAAAACTATCACAATCTATTTTGTGAAAAACCAACTGTTGGATCATGTGATTTTTTGTATTCTTGATACGAATAAGTGGAGCATCAAATCCGACAGTCGGTTTTTCAAAATAATTGTTTCTACTTTCATGTTGGTCAAATGCGCAAGGTAGGACGAAAAAGAGAGGACAAAAAGGGTGGACGAAAAGAATTGTTGTATTTGTAATGATGATATGAGGTTGGAGATGAGCCTATTGAAAAACTCTCATTGTGAATTGATTGTAGGTCTTCTTTATTAGTTTAATTATATTTGTAATTATGATAGGAGGTTCGGGGTGAGCCAATAGCAAACCTTTTTTATGATTTGATTGTTATAGGTTTTAACTTCTTATATATATATATTTAGCTCATGAGAAATTAAGGGTAAATAACTAAAATTTTACACACTTTTTTTTTTTTTTGTTGTCAATATTTATTTGGGGCAATATTTTAGGAGTCCGCCTAGGGCATCCAAAATCTGAGGGTCGGCCCTGTGAATATCATAACGGCAAGGAGGCTACTGCAAACATCCATCCAATAATTAGAAGAACTTGTATTTGAATTTAAACATCGGTGCCAAAACTGAACTTGAAAATATTATTGTCAACCATTCGACTTTTCTCCTGAAGCCATTTCTAGGCTACTTTCTAAAAGATGCCTTATATGGTAGTTCCTTCTATTTCATTCAGTGAAGGTACAACTGATAGATGCCAAATGCCAAAAGTCAGAAATTAGATTAAGAGACAACAATATTTGTTTATTTCTCCATTCAAACCAGATAGAAATTTTCATAAATATAGGAATGCATGTTATAATTAGAAAATCACATTTAAACCAAAATACTAGGCACAAAGCCTTCTCAAGTCACCCAATACAAAAGGTAAAAAGGAAAACAGGCAATAATTAAAAACTAGAACTAAGACAAGCGCTCCTACTTTGAAGCCAGCTTTCTCCACTTTTTTAGCACTTGACCTCCTTCAACCCATGGGCGAAGTACAAAACCCTCATTTGGATAGCGTGCAACCCATCTCTCATCTCATCCGTTAATTTGATCCAACGGATAACTTTTGTTGGCCGGATATAATAGCCACACGGTGACCGTGTGGCAGAATTCGTATATATATATCAGAAATGCTACAGTCAGGCCGGCCTGACTGTGGCATTTGTGTGGTCACCCCATTTTGGGGGTGATGCAGGTCATATTTCATAGTTTCGACCGTTGGATATCCTATTCAGGCAGTGCTTGTCATGCCTGCAAAAAATCACAGTGATCCGACGGTTGGTTTATGAGAAAACTGACTTTGAAAAAAAATGGAATTCAAAGAATAAAAAATGACAGTTTTTTTCAAAGTCAGTTTTCTCATAAACCAACCATCGGATCCCTGTGATTTTTTGCAGGCATGACAAGCACTGCCTGAATAGGATATCCAACGGCCGAACTGTGACCTGTGACCTGCATCACCCCCAAAATGGGGTGACCGCACAAATGCCACAGTCAGGCCGGCCTGACTGTAGCATTTCTGTATATATATATATATCTCAAAATTATGGACTGAGGCTGGTAGGACAATAAATAAATTAAAAAAAAAAAATTCATCATCATTGTCGTCATCCAAGTCATTTTCATCAATTTGAAACTGCGAAAGGCAAACGAATGTAATACAAAATAAAATAAAATAAAACTCAATTTAAATAATTAAATTTAAATATTAAAGAATATAATAATAATAATAAAAACAACCAACATCATGATTTTTGCACCCATTGAAAAAAGAAAAAAATAATAACCTCTTCACAAGTATGATCAATATGTCCACTACTTCTTTTTTTTTTTCTTTTTATATTTTATATTATTATAAAAAGCAAAAAGGATGGGGAGGGGAAGTTGGACTAATAATGTGCCTTATAAAGTGGGCATTGATCAATTTATGGAGTTAAACAAAGATGAACTAGGACTTCCAAAAGAACAGAGAATCTATAAACAGTCTCATGATCTTTCATTCTCTTGGTCTTATTTCCAGAGTTAATAACATCTGCAAGAAACAAAGCCTCAAAGGGAAGACATAGTCCTCTTCGTAGCAACCAGAAAGAGAAAGAGGAAGAGGAAGAGGAATTAAAAAAGGAAAGCAAAATGAAACCCATCAACACCAGAGTCTCTTACATTAGACCAACAATGCATAAATGGGACCATATGTTGCTTACAAGCTTCAAACACCACCACCACAACCACACACATCACACATCACACTCTCTTAAACATCCATCATAAAACAAACACCTACAAGAAACCCAGAAACATCACTCTTACAAATATTATTATTATTATACAGACCAACTCCAAACAAAAAACCCAGAAACATCACTCTCTTACATATATTATTATTAATTTATTATTATCATAGAGATGACCATAAAAAAGACACATCTAGATCTCTCAACCCCACCATTGGTGCACAGCAACTCCCTCATCTCCCAGCCTTCCATACAAAGCCAAGCACTCCCAATAAGCCCTCTTGCTCTTCTTCTTCTTCTGATTCTTGCACTCTAAAAACAGTTCATCTACCAAACAGAGAGCCTTCCCCTTTATCATCTCCTCCACCAATTCTGCTTCGGCCTTCATCACAACATATTCATCTTCTCTCACATTCTCCCTTAACCAATCCGAAATCCCAATCTGCACATCTGACTCTTCCAATGCTGTCTCTAAATTGTAAATTTCAAAATCTTGATTCTTCTTCGGGTAATTCTGATCAAACCATTCGATACTAGCTCTGTTTTCTTCGGACAAGCCCACATTAATGAAAACTCGACGTGGGTAACCTTCAAGGGAATCCCCCAACAAGTCAGGAAGGTACTTGAATTGCTTTAAGTACTTGTTTGATTTTGCTAAGGCTTTTCTCGGTGGCTCAAGCAATGCACCTTCTAAGCCCTTCAATGCGGATTTCTTAGCCTCTGCAGCCAATGAACAAAGCCGCCGCTTTGTCCAGGAATTCACAGGTCCAGATTTCCTCATTGCCACAATAGTAGAACTGAATCTCCGAACATACAGAATTTCATAATTTGATTGTTGTGAGAAAGCATTTGAAGGGTTATTATTGTTCAACAAGACAGCCACAATGCCATTAATTTTGACAACACGATCGATAAATTCAGCATTTTGAAAGCTGGATGTGAATGCCAAATCAAATGTGGCATCCGGGATCGAGCGCTGGTGCTCTAAATCTGATTCCATAATCACATCGATCTCATTATTGTTCAAGAAATGCACATTATCAGCCATACCCACAATTCCAGAGTTCAGAATAAGAGCTCTATTGCCTCTTTTGATAAGGCCTTCGTCGGCCAAATCTTGAAAAAGCAAATGCACTAACTCCAAGTCGATCAAATCAGAGGCATTATCAAAATCATCAACATAAGAAGTCGAAGGTCCCCTGATAATGGGCCCAATGAAAGGCAATGTAACAATAAACATAGCCAAAAACACTGACCTTGCAATAATCCGCAAAAGCCTCGAATCAGGAAGCCCAATGACCAAAAGGGTATTCGAATCAAACCCAAGATTAATCCCTTCACCACGCAACTGTTTGATTTTGTTCTTGCCTCCATACCCACGAGCCAATTCCATCGTAAATCGCTTTCGTCTGTCAATTACTGTGAACAGAAGGTTCTGCGTGTACAGATCAAGAGCTTGATTCGATCGCCGATTCAGCAAAAACCCAGATTCGGAATGTTGAAGAACGAATTAAGTGAATGGATAATAAGAACAGCAAGCTGAGAATGAATGAGGGCTTAGCGAGTGCAAAACCTAGCAGCTGTGTGGTTACCACCCACAAGGGCTACTCGGGAGCTTTGGATTCTACACCAGAGAAGCATCAACTGCCTCAGACGTTGAGCCTCCATGATGGGGCTTTTGCTGCTGTTGCTTTGTTTTTTTCTCTATATATCTCCCTTTATCTACCGACCCCTATCAATGGCGTTTCTGAATTCATCCAGTCGCTGTTTCGTTACGAATCTTCCGAAACTCAACCACCATGGACCGGAGCGGCAAGAGAAACGAGGGAAGAGTGGTGTGGAAAATAATGAGAAAGGAGGGGAATGGGATTATGAGAGAGAGTGAGAAAGTGTTTTGATGCGTGGCGTACAGGGAGAGAGAAGTAGGCATAGAAAGACGGGATTGCTAATTATTAATTAAGGCTTGGCATGTGCGTGTTTTAGCGGTGCTTATTTTCGAGATTAGCGGGAAAAGCATGCGGCAAGAGCAACGGAGGAAAAACTTCTATCCAAAATACCTAAATAGTATATTGCATGTTCAAATGAAAGTGCATTTCAATCATATTTAGTCAAAATGATTGACTATTCATAATTTAATATTATTTTAATTCAAACTAAAAAATTAAAGATCATAAAATAAAAATTAAGAGTGAATATAAAAAAAAAATAATAATGATAAACCTAAAATTTTTTAAATGAAATAAGAATAAGCATTAAAACAGATGAAAGTCACTAGAATTCTCCTATTTTCAAAGCCCCTTTCACGTCTTCTTCTATGCACCCAAGCAGAGTCTTCTTCTCCCTTTCCCATTGCCGCCATATTCAATCAAGACCATAGCTGCTTCTTAATTCACAAAGCCAAGTATGCATTCCTCACTCCTTATCAATCTAATTTCTTCAAGCTCTCACCCTTGAAAACTATCCAATTATTCATTCCTCTCACCTCAATCTCCAACTTGTCTGTCCCCAAACTGTAAAACCTAAGAAATTATTTCTTTCGTGTCTGAATTAAAGAAATTCAAGCACCAATAATGGAGGAATTTCCTCAAAACACTTACATCATTTTCAGTTGAAGATGAATGGAAGAGGAGCAACTTGGAGTATTACTCTGTTTTTTGTTTGCAAATCAATTTGTCTTCAAATCAAATATGAGGAATATGATTTTATATAAAGCAAAGATATGTTAAATTCAAAATCAAAAGAGACGTTGGGAATTTTTGTGATGTGGCACTTTTTATGAGAGCTCTTCCTTTTGCCAAATTTGCCTACCCATTTGGGGAAGAGGCAAAATGGATGGAATTATGTCTGCTCCGTTGGAGCTTGATTTCCAACATTCATAGGCAAAATGCCTAACATGAGCGTTTGCATGCTACGGTTGGAGTTGTTCTAAGAGCATCTCCAATGTAAAATTGTCATTTGAGATACCAAAGCAAAAAATTTGGGATTTGGATCTGGTAGTGATTTGACATTAGATCACTGCCTAGTGATCCATCTAGTGTGGCCATACCTACAGTAAGCCTACACTAAAAAACAAAAATCAATAGATCTGAGACAATTTTTGGAATAACAAAAATACTGAAGCGCTAATAGACTTCTATATGGCCAGCAGCAAAAAATTAACTGTGAAAATCACAGTGATTGGGTCAAAAATCATAGTGCTTCAACAGTCAATTTCTGAAAATAACTGACCGTGAAAAAATGATGATATTTTGAAGAACAGAATAGTCATTATTTTTTATAGTGACATTTGAAAAAAATTGGCCGTCGGATCATCACGATTATTGCTCAAAAAATGAGTGAGAAACATAATATTATTGCTAAAAAAATTGTCTTTTAGTACCCAAGTCAAGACAAATAACTAAGGACCCTTGGATCACCTAATGGCCTTATGTGGCACAATTTCACTAGTGAATCACATGGTAGTGATCAAATATTAGATCACTACTGGATCCAAGTCCAAAAATTTGGCACCCCAAATGGCACAAAATAGTACCATTGCCAAATTATAGCTGTAGACATCCCATTTTTGACTTGTGGAACTAATTCATCATTATATTTTCCAATTGGTTGAGAATAACCAATTATCCTAGGAGAAAGAGGCCTCGAAACTCTAGTTCTCTAAAATATCATTTTCCCTAGTTTGATATATGCTCTTTATATAGCTTTTTGACTCATTTTTTAGTCATTTCTTTTGCATTTAATTGTTAGAGAGTCGAGGAATGTCCATGTCAAATTCAATGTTATTCCAATCGAAACTCGATAGGTAATAAGAACTTTTGTAAAAAGTGGCATTTTGTTTTATGATCAATTGGTTAGTAAATTTTTCAAACCTTAATTTGAGCTCGATAGCTTATAACTGCTAACCGACTTGGTTTAAACTAAACCCTTAATCATAGTTAAGTATTTTTCAGCCTAAAACCATTCTACAAACATAGAGGATTAATTCCTAGTCGTTTTGGCTTTTGAATCATCTAATTTGGACTTAAAACGAAGAAGATGTGTCAAAAACAAGTTGGAGGGTCCCCAAAGGACTCGAAATTGAGCCCAAACTGGAGAAGGCTCTGATGACCGTCCAAGCTAGGACAGCCAACCATCCAGGGATGGATAGCCATCAGGCCAGTTTGCCCTATTTTGACTCCAACTTCGAGATTTTTTTTATTATTTTGGACTTTATCGTTTTTTTATCTGATTTCTTTCAACTTTTTTGACATAATCTGATTATCCATGACCTTGGGAGACTCAATGAGAACCCTATGATCATCGTGATCTCATTTGATCTCGACCGTCTTTGCTTAAGTCAATTTTCTATAAATCGGGACCTTAGCTTAGAGTTTTAGGGATTCAATTTTCTGAAGGATTTTTGGAGAGCTTTAGAAAGAGAATGAGCTAAGGGAGAAATTCAGCAATTTCAAGTCCTTAAGAGGTAAGTTCTCTTCCTCTTTTCTTTTATTTCTTTTGTTTTATTTTATTATAAGCATGCTGGGTTTAAGCTTCAATGTTTTGTAGTTTCTTTTCTTCTTCTTTGTTAGAGATATGCCCTAAAACCAATCCTAAAGTGCATATCTATTTCATATTAGGATAAGAAGGTACTAATCGTTTGTATATTTAATTATATATACGATAATGTCCATGAATAAATGATAAGAGAAATGTGTATCTCAAGTTTGTTGAGATATGAAGACTCATATTTCTCATATACATTTATTCTTAAAGTGTTCCTGCTCATAGGTTTATTAAAGAGGACATTTATTAAACCAGCAAGAGTGGCACAGATTTAAACTAACTCCAATGGGAGGATAGGTAGTCTTTCCTATCAGTGTAGAGACACTTAGGTTAATCTGTGGGTGCATATTAGAGAATATGTACACTGAACTTGATCTACTAGAATATTCCTATGGATTAAGTTAAAGGAATATTCTTATGTTACGTCCATTTGGTAATCCTAAGACCTGAGACACCATGGATGTCTTGTGCCTGAGTTATTAGGGTTTGATAGTGTTTTATGCAGCCTTGATCTTAAGGTTGTAGTCAGCACTCATTGGCTCTAATAGGTCTTGTATGAAGGCATATGAGTGGTCAATAAGGAATCATCACTCTCAATGTTATGAGAGAGAATGTCAGGGTCAGTTCTTAAATATAACTCTCAATGTGAATCTCTGGCCAGAGTGATAGATGAAATATGAAAGGGTTTCATAGGGTTCATCTTATTGAGATTATAATTTGAAGGACATATGACAAGAAAGTTAAGATAGGGTTTTGACTTATATCCATACCCTAAATATCTTAACTATGACATTAGGGGATGAAGGATTAAGTAACAAGAAGGGTTCACATAGTTCTACTATTCACCCAAACCTAGGGCATGTCATGACACATTGCTAGACGTCACTCATGACCAGTGAAAGCCTATTGATAAGTGTTATCAATGAGGGCATAATTGGAAAAGTTTCAATTAAACCTTTAAATAGAAAGTTTCTATTTTAGGAGACATGGAGATGTCCCTAGTCACTGCTAGGTTGGGGTGAACCCAATGGGTCACACACAAACAAAGAGTATAAGAGAGTCTCTTGAATTAAAGAGAGAGAAGGGAATTTCCTAAAATTAATTCTATTAATAACCTTGTGTTATATAAAGAATTAAGTTATATATTAATTAGTAATATATAATGAGAATTAAGTTACTCTTGGAAATAAGTATTAAATAGAAACCCTAGGGGTTTTCTATAAATACTAGTTGATGAGACAAGCTAACACTAAGCCTCCCATCATCAAATTAGAGAAAGAGTTTCTCTCCTCTCCCAAGCTTGATTCTTCCATTATAGAGAAGTTTCAAGGATTCAAGTGATCTTGTATTCGTGTGGATACCGTTGGAGACTTCATCGCGTTGAAGTTCAAGATCAAGGATTGCAAATCGAAAGGCGATTCAAGTAAGATTTATTTATGTTTGATAAATATTTATTTGATTGTATGTATATCACATGTCCCTATGCTTGTTCGATTCTTGGTTAGGATATTCGATGATGGAATCATCAATTTAAAAGTTTTATTTTGTCTTCCGCTGCGATTCCATGATTTCGATCGATTCCTTTCATTCTTCTCCCTCTTCTTTTCTTTATAAGCATGATAGGAGTTTTGTTTAGTTGGTTAGGAACATGATTAGGGTTATGATATTTTATTTAGAAACATGATCGGAGGTTTTATGATATTTATTTAGGAGCATGATAGGAGTTTTTACTATTTTCTATTTTTAGGAGCATGATAAGACTTTTATTTTATTTTCAAGTTTAGGAGCATGAATAGGAATTAGGGTTTTGCTATATGTTTATGTTAAGGATGCTATGATACGATAATATACTAGGAAAGTTTACTTTTTAAGCATTGTTGCTTGTGACATACAATTGTGGACGAGGGAGCAATTGCACAATATAAGTTTCTGCCCTTGTGTTACCCTTGTTGATTTTAGCTTCTTAATGCATGCATATAGATAACATGTTAGTTAGTTGCATAATAGGATGTAGAAATAGTATTTTTGAGTGATTTCTAACATGATTTGAGATAATTTAAGTTGTTGTCCAGTAAATTAAATTGCTTTAAAGCATGTTAAAAATCAAGTTTTAGGTTGTTTTAACATAGAAATTGCACTTAGGAACAATTAGGATTGCATTTTCATCATATTTAGGACTTTTTTTTTTTAATCATGATTTTTGTGTTGTAGTTACTATCCATAATTGCATTAGAACTTAGAAGCATGTTTAGGTTCACATAAACCCTAGTTTATGTTAAATTTAGCCTCTAGATACACTTATATTAAGTGTAGATTAAAAACTCTAGGATTAGGTAAGGTTTCTTACCTTCTTAAGGACTATTTTGTTGTATGAATTGTTAAGGTTATATACTTAAAGCCATACTTTTATGTATTGGACCCAGGGATGGCAATTTTCCCCGTCCCCGCGGGGACCCGCCCCGCCCCACCCCTATAGGGGCGGGTTTTTTTTGAAGTTTGCGGGTGGGGACGGGTTTACCATGCCCCACCCCGTTGCCCCGGCCCGCCCCGCTCATTTTCCCCGCCCCGTGGGGATTCCCCATTCCCCGCCCCGCGGGGATTTCCCATCCCCGATTCATTTTCATAAAAATAATTTACATAGTTTGTAGGGAGGTTCGAACCTGGAATCTCATTAAACATATGCCTTATATGCAAAGGCATTACCACTAAGCTATGAATAACCTTATTTTTCTAAGTTGTGATATATAATTTTTAACCTTATTTCATATTTTTTTATAAATATATACTACTTAATAGACTAAAATGATTAAGTTTGAATGTATTTATGCAAAAACTTACATTTGCAGGTACTTTAAAAATATATTTTTTTAATGCAAAAAGTTACATTTGCATAAACTTATCTAGTCATGAAATATATATATAATAATATTTAGAAAAACCAACTGTTGAATTATATAAACTTCATATAATTGTCGTGATTGCAAAAATCATAGAGATCCAACAATGGTTTTTTGGAAATATACTGTGAAATTAGCCTTATACCCGTAACCTAAGTCATTCAATCACAATGTATACTAAGAACGAAGTTGCGTGCGGTTAGTTGAATAGAGCCAATATCCAATTATATTTAGAAAAACTCAACATTGAATTGGATAAACTTCTTATGAATGTCATACTCACAAAAAAATCAGAGTGATCCAATGGTCAGTTGACCTTATCCATTATAAAAAAAACTACTTATATTGGTTTCATCTAAGCCGTGTATCATATGGTTCTTATTCATATTGTACAAATGTTAACATAGGGGTGCTAGTTTGTAAAACCGACCATTGGATAAGATGTTCCACATATAGACATTGTGCATACAAAAAATCACATAAATCCGAGTATCCTAGGGTTGGTTTTTGAGAAAAGATTAAATTGTTCAGACTTGTGTATCATGTGGTTTTTATTCATATTGTACAAATGTTAATATGGTGGTACTATTTTGTTAAACTGACTGTTGGATAAGATGTTCTATATAAACACATTGTGCATGCAAAAAATCACATAGATCCAACAGTTGCTTTTTGAGAAAAACATTTAAATTGTTTAAACTATGCAAATTTAATATCATAAGTTTTACAAGAAAAAAGAAAAAAATGGCCGTTGGATCAACATGATTTTTTTCATGCATGTCTTACATAAGCGAAACATCTCATCCAACGGTCGTTTTTTAAAATGTCACCGTAAAAATTATTATATACTTAGATATTAGGATTTAAGAATAAGAAATAAAAGAACTATTCAGTTATTCCTATCCAAAACTATGCCGTTTTAATGGTTTTAACAATTAAAACCCTAATTCCTAAACTATTTAACCTTCCATATCAACCATTTAATGCGAGGGTATTTTAGTCGATCAAAATTTTTTTCAAAATTGGGCCTTTTATAAGTAGTATAGATTTCTAAAAGAATATGAAATTAGGTTAAATATTATATATCACAACTTAGAAACATAAGGTTATACATAGCTAAGTGGTAAGGTTTTTCTATAAAAGGCTGTGGACACCCCATTTTTACCAATTATTTCTACCATATGTTCATACAAATGATGAACTCGAATAGCTGATCATTTGGTGAGGAATTGGCCTTGTAAAGACCAAATTGCCCAAATTGCTCTTTTTTGAGGAAAAGGACAATTCGGTATTTCATGTGTACATTTGGATTGGAATCAACCCATTTGTATTGCATTTGAATTTTGAGGTGTTTTAGAACATCCCTGTAAATTTTCATGGCATTCTGATGAGAGCTCGATAGGTAATTAGGGTTTTTGCGACTTGAAGGGCATTTTCGTTCTCTTTCTCGTATAATTTCAGAATAACCTCCGAATTCGAAACGGATTGTCTCATGAGGTTTATATGGATGTGGAGAGTGTATTTGAAGTGTCAATTGAGCCTTTGAATGGTTGGGATAGATTCGCCCAAAATCGATCCCACGGGTAAGAATGAGCTGAATTAGGGTTTTGTTCAAATCGACCGTGAATTGTTCATTTTCACCAAAATGAAAGATTTTCAAAACATGTTTTCAAGTACCAATTTCAAATTAAAACCATGTTTTTAGAAGTGGTGCAAGCCTAATTGATCAATTTTACAAAACAAAGAATGGTCATATGACCAATTTTGGCACAACCGGGTCAATTGGCTAGCTTTTTGCTAAAACCCTTGACCATGGTGATTGTTCCACAATCAAGCTTCGTTTTAAAGCATTCGAGGCTAACATCGGGAGTTTTACACTGTAAGTACTTAGATTTAATGGGTTTTTATCCTTATGTATGTTTTTTATCTTGTATAGGTTAAACTCCCTCAGAAAGACCAAAATCAACAACCCAAAGAGAGCACATGGATGAATGGGAGCAAATGTAGCATGCCAGGATGAACGCCGAGCGTGAAAAGCAGATAATCCAAGGTTTTTATGCAAAACATACCCAAGCCTATCGATAGGCTACCTACCCTATCGATAGGGAAGCTCTCGGATTGAAGAATATGCAGTTTTCTAGCATCTGCACACATCACCTATCGATAGGTCTCTAGGCCTATCGATAGGCCTATCGATAGGGCTATCGATAGGGCTCCAGGCCTATCGATAGGTTTGAGCGGGCAGTTTCCTAAAGTGCTTAGAATTCCTTTTTAGCAAATAGGAATTGACTAGATTCGGCAGAGCTCGGGAAAAAAAGGGTTGGGCACTATTTAAAGACATATTGGGAGACCTAAAGAGCATCGTCTATCATCCCAGACTCAGGACAAAACCTCTGTGATATTTGCTTTCGTCATTCTCATACCATTCAACGGAGATATTGGCTGCACATGGAAGGAACGAAGACCTCCGGTGATTCAGCCCCGATTATGAGCAGCTAAACTCTTCTCCTTGGGTGTAGATGAAGCTTGGTTAGTGGTTTGATTATGTATTGATTAAGGTTCAAGGTTTTGTAATAGGTTATGATAATTGTACAACTTTGAGAGATTGCCGTTCTATGCAATCCGCTCTTTAATGAATCTTTTATCCTTTCATATGAATGTTTTCTGTGATTATATTCATATTGGTTGTGCAATAGTATTATTTGAATACGTTAATATTCATTAGTTAGCTCATACCTAATTAGGATAACCTGTGCATGCTTCGCTTGACAGGTTATGCCTTATTTGGATGAGTTCACTATATGAATACAAGCGTAATATATCTTTGATGATTTATTCTTGTAGTTTAGATCATCACCGATCATAAACGATTGCGAAGCCTTTGCATTAATCATATGCATAATAACTCCCTAACTAAAGTGGATTCGAAACCCGGGGTTTTCCCTTTAATTTGATTTAATCATATTCTCATACTCTCTAGTTTAAACAATCAACCAACTCTTCAAAATCAAGAATCTGTTTGGTAACTAAAATCAGAATCAGAATAATTTCTCATAACTCAGCCATTAGTCCCTGTGTTCGACACCCGTGCGAAAACTATATTTTCAACGAATTGAGGTTCTAAGCACGAGTAGTTTTATAAATTTAAATCTTGATCACGAACAAGGAAATAACCTCCCTTGTTTGGACCGATCAAATTTTGGCGCCGTTGCCGGGGACTATTGCACGGTTATAGAATTTATAATGGATCTTGTTTTAGTTGTAGCTTAGGATTTTATTTTCCTGTTTCTACTGATCTTCCCTTCTTCTCGATTCAGGTTGTTGACTTACAGGTCCGCTGAAGATTTTGCGCACTAAGGCCAAAGCCAAAATTGCTAAAAAAAATATATATATAAAATTTTGCCCAGGTGTCAAAGTTTTGGATAGGACCGCATAAAGATTAGCAATCGGGACCGAGGGGAGTATCTTCTCATCTCAAGTTTATTTTCATAATATCTTAAAGTCACTCATTGCATCTCATTCATCTGAGGGGTTATTTGCATGCACGGTAGAAGGTCTGTGTCCTGTGACCTACAACCGCTTGACCTAGAGTTAGAAAGTACCTTACGTTCTCTTCGAGTAAGTCGACCCGATCTAGGGTCCGAATTTTGTCATTCCAATGGAAAACCAAGGTCAAAACCCACCTCGACCTGTTGTAGTTCCACAACAAGTCCAGCCAGCACCTAGGATGATTAGAGATCACTTCATGCCTGGTGCATTCACTCCACCTTCCTGCATCCAAATCCCTAATATTGAAAACGTCCAGTATGAGATTCGTCATGCCACACTTCAGATGTTACCAACCTTCTATGGGTTGGATAGGGAGAATCCATACGATCACCTTACTGAGTTTTTAGGGATTTGTTCCACCATTAGAATTCAGGGCCTCACTGCTGATGCCATTAAACTACTCCTGTTCTCGTATTCTCTGCGAGATAAAGCTAAGACCTGGATTAACACCCTTAGGACCACAGAGCCTGTCACCACTTGGTATGATCTTCAGACATTATTTCTGGCTAGGTTCTACTCTATTGGTCGTACCACTCAAATGAGGTATGCTATTACCCATTTCGTTCAGAGAGAGGGTGAGTCGTTTCATGATGTTAGAGGTATGCCCTAAAACCAATCCTAAAGTGCATATCTATTTCATATTAGGATAAGAAGGTACTGCTTATCGTTTGTATATTTAATTATATATACGATAATGTCCATGAATAAATGATAAGAGAAATATCTATCTCAAGTTTGTTGAGATATGAAGACTCATATTTCTCATATACATTTATTCTTAAAGTGTTCCTGCTCATAGGTTTATTAAAGAGGATATTTATTAAACCGGCAAGAGTGGCACAGATTTAAACTAACTCCAATGGGAGGATAGGTAGTCTTTCCTATCAGTGTAGTGACACTTAGGTTAATCTGTGGGTGCATATTAGAGAATATGTACACTGAACATGATCTACTAGAATATTCCTATGGATATTAAGTTAAAGGAATATTCTTATGTTACGTCCATTTGGTAATCCTAAGACCTGAGACACCATGGATGTCTTGTGCCTGAGTTATTAGGGTTTGATAGTGTTTTATGCAGCCTTGATCTTAAAGTTGTAGTCAGCACTCATTGGCTCTAATAGGTCTTGCATGAAGGCATATGAGTGGTCAATAAGGAATCATCACTCTCAATGTTATGAGAGAGAATGTCAGGGTCAGTTCTTAAATATAACTCTCAATGTGAATCTCTGGCCAGAGTGATAGATGAAATATGAAAGGGTTTCATAGGGTTCATCTTATTGAGATTATAATTTGAAGAACATATGACAAGAAAGTTAAGATAGGGTTTTGACTTATATCCATACCCTAAATATCTTAACTGTGACATTAGGGGATGAAGGATTAAGTAACAAGAAGGGTTCACATAGTTCTACTATTCACCCAAACTTAGGGCATGTCATGACACATTGCTAGACGTCACTCATGACCAGTGAAAGCCTATTGATAAGTGTTATCAATGAGGGCATAATTGGAAAAGTTTCAATTAAACCTTTAAATAGAAAGTTTCTATTTTAGGAGACATGGAGATGTCCCTAGTCACTGCTAGGTTGGGGTGAACCCAATGGGTCACACACAAACAAAGAGTATAAGAGAGTCTCTTGAATTAAAGAGAGAGAAGGGAATTTCCTAAAATTAATTCTATTAATAACCTTGTGTTATATAAAGAATTAAGTTATATATTAATTAGTAATATATAATGAGAATTAAGTTACTCTTGGAAATAAGTATTAAATAGAAACCCTAGGGGTTTTCTATAAATACTAGTTGATGAGACAAGCTAGCACTAAGCCTCCCATCATCAAATTAGAGAAAGAGTTTCTCTCCTCTCCCAAGCTTGATTCTTCCATTATAGAGAAGTTTCAAGGATTCAAGTGATCTTGTATTCGTGTGGATACCGTTGGAGACTTCATCGCGTTGAAGTTCAAGATCAAGGATTGCAAATCGAAAGGCGATTCAAGTAAGATTTATTTATGTTTGATAAATATTTATTTGATTGTATGTATATCACATGTCCCTATGCTTGTTCGATTCTTGGTTAGGATATTCGATGATGGAATCATCAATTTAAAAGTTTTATTTTGTCTTCCGCTGCGATTCCATGATTTCGATCGATTCCTTTCAGTGGTATCAGAGCTAGATCAAGCATGGACATGTGTTTAATGATGGCAAGAATGGATTTAATTAATTAAAATCGAAAAATCAATGGTTTTAGAAACCATGTGGAATTCAGCCATGGAGGTTCTCCTCCTTGTTTATTGTTTTGGTTTTGTTTTTAAATGGAAACTAGGGTTTATGTAAAACCCTAGAGGGATTCGGCAATGTGGGGCTGCACTATGAGAGTTACGGCCATAAGGGTTTTACCCCTTTGGTGTTTGAGATTCAAGGGTTTTTGAGAACAAACCCAGAATCCCGTTTTTCTGGAGCATGCCAACTTGTTTGGCTTGTATATTGATCAAAACATATCCAAATCGCATGAAATTGGTCTTGTTTCGATCATGACTCAATATAGAATGTTTTCATATGAATTTGGGAATTTTTACAAGCCATTAAGGCAGCGTTTGAAGGCAAAACCACTGCTGGACAGTAGCACTGTTTTCTGCAGAAAATTTTAGAAAAGTATTCTTGTTTTGCTTGGTTTGTTCAAACCACTCAATGGCTTCCCTTCAAACTTCATAGAAGTGTTCTATGGAAGTATTCTAAGGGTTCTATGATATTTTCTTGGAGTTTTGGAAACCCTAGAAAGTTTAGATGATGTTCTTGAATTTTTGAATTATGAACAAAACTTGTTTTTGAGAAAAGCTAGTTTTAATGGCTATAGGGGTTCACGGCATTGAAGGTTTTCACCCTCATGAATTTCGGCTACTAGGGTTTTCAAACCCTAGAATATATTTGCATATATCTTGATTGATTTTAAATTGTTAAAAGTTTGATTCTTGATGAATGCAAATAACTTAGTTTAAAATTGTTTAAACTTGTGATTTAATGGAGTTCATGTTAAAGTGTTTAACAATGGTGAATTAGGGTTCTTTGAATCCTTGTATTCATCATCAATGGTGGCTGGTTTTAGGTTTTAGAAACCCTAAACCAAAATAGGAATATTTCCTAATTTGTTTTAGGAATCCCTAAATGTCAAACTAAGAAATTCCTAGATTCTATTTTGTGATTTATTTGATTTAGGAAAGTTTCCTATCTTTGATTTGATTCTTTCTTATTTTAAATGATCACAATATAGATAATATTGCAGCATATATGGAGTTTATGGAAACCCTAAAAGGTTAGATTATGGTAAGGTTCCCTAACCCTAACCCTAACCCTAACCCTAGCACACTCTCTCTCTCCCACTATGATTTTCGGCCACATGGGTTTGGAACCCTAGTGTGCCTTAATTATTTTTATGTTTTTCATAATCTTGTGTTCTTCATATGTTTATAAAGCGTTTATAATATTTTCAAAATAAATTTTATTGTTTTTGAAAATTAAAAATGAAGAACATAAAGATTTGTTGAAAAGTGTTTTTATAAAACAATTTTTTGTGTTCTTGAGAGATTGTGAAATTCATGTGATGAATTATTGTTTTTAATTGATTAAAAACATTTAGGGATGTTGCTAGATGATATATAAACATGTTAAAAACGTTTTAGCATGCTTGTATATTGAAAATTTTAATTTTGAAATCGTTTTGAAATTAAAACTATGTTGCTGTTTTTCTGGGCAGCAATCATGAAGCTCTTGTAAAATCCAAGGAAAATAGTTTCTGGGATTTTTGAAGCTTGCCACCTATTGACTTCATTAATATAAGGTCTTAACAAAGTCTAGGAAGAGTTCCCATGATTTTTAATGACCTTGAATAGCCACACTAGAATTTTTGTGAATAAGAGTCAATTCTGGAAAATCCGACTCTCTGTCACAAAATGTCTCTAATTGATACCAAACGTTGGAATCAAGTCTCGAGACCCCTGCCATTGTTTAGAGGACTGAAAAACCTAGTGAATTGAAGTGTTTCCATGACTTAGTTCACTTTAGGTTATGCCCAATAAATGCATTTGTGAACAAATTCCAGATTCTGCCATGGTTTGGAGTTAGTGTCACAAAGTGCCTTAAAGTGATACCAAACGTTGGAATCACTAAACGAGACCTATGCCATTTGAAAGAGGACTGAAAATCCTTGTGAAATAGAGTATTCTCACATTTTAAAAGTTTGTTTTAATATAGGAAAGTTTAGTCCCAAAACAGTAGCTGAATCCTTAGTTTTGTGAAAAACTGAGTTTGTGTCTTTTCAAGAATTTATGGTTTTTGAGTTTTTATTTAATTCCTTCAATATAGGTTAATGTTGATTAATCTATAATGCATATTAAAGTGTTAAATGCATTTATGAGATTAATTTCTCAAATTAAATTCTATTTATTTAAAACCCTAATTAAGTTAATTAGGAGTTTTACTTAAGAAAAGGTACTTTTACTTTCATATGAGATATGATGGTTTTATTTTAAATGAGATTTAAAAGATTGTTATTATTGTTATGAGATAATAATAATAATAATATTGATTCTAATTAATTAAATGCCATTGCCATCATTGCCTTTCTTTTATTGTTGTTTTTATTTATGCAATGAGTTTGTATGAATATGAATGGATAATTATGGACTTAAGACCAATTAAATGAGATGTGATTGGCCGCATTAGATGTGTTTGGATTATTATAAGGGTTATATTTAAAGTTGTTTAAATTTAAGTGATGTAATTAATTTGGGGCTTGCATGCCTCTTTCCCTCTCAATTCCTATGTATCCCCTATCTCCTTAATCCCCTTCTTTCTTTTATTTTAAATGTAATATTGGATACTTGGTGGAGCATGGTGGACTTGAGGTGCATGGTGGAGTTTTGTGCGAGATGAAAAGACAAGTACTTGAGAAGGACTTGGCGAGGACTTCAAGACTTTTCGAAAAATCTTTTAGTCTTGATGTAATAGTTACATAGTTTTAATTACGATCACTTAACCCTCATTATAGACCTAGGGTTCATCTTTTTGGCTCAAAGAATGAACCCACCCTAAAGTCCATAATTAATCCAAGGCCCATTAATATATGAGATGTATGCTTGGTAGGGGGCCTTGACCTAATTTATTATATGTTCAAGATGAATCCACCATAACCTCTAGAATGACAGTGGGAGGATAATCGAGAATTAATAATAAAGTTTGGTCTAAACATTATATGTATGTTTGATATATATGTGATGCATGTGATGTATGTTTATTTTAAATGAGACCTCTTTTTACAAAACCCCTTTTAATTCAAAATTAAGTTGTAAGGAAGAAGCCTTGGGCTTTATCCTAGCCTCCCATCATTACATGATAGGTGGATTCTTAAGGTGGATGTGTTTGGCTGCAGATATGCGGGAACATGTTCATCCTGAGGGTTCATACTGTCTTGTTTTAATATTGGATATCATAAGGTGCGATAATGGTGTATCCCAAGAACCTGCTATGTGAGGGGTACAACATTCAATTGACCATACTTATGCGAATGATGGGTGTGACTTAACTAAAGAGTACTATCCAAGAACCTATTATGTGAGGATACTACAATTTAGAGGCTAAAGGATGATTGGAACTTGCTTTAGAAGTGTTCCGCTAAAAATCTCTTGTCACGTGATGGGTGTGTGCGCGGGCGTGCCAGGACTAATCAAAGTCCAGAGATCGTTTTGAACACGACCCCAAGCACCTATCTAGGCAGGTGAAAACTTAAGACCGGGGATCTCAAGGCCTAGAAGGTCACTATATTTACGATCAGGCGATTATGGGGAAGTCAGGGGTACTACTTCCTATGGGCTCTTAAAGTGAACGATTTAAACAGAAAATTACAAACAATGAATAACAGCAAAAATATGCAAGATGAATCAAATGGAAAGAAATTTAAACTTCATTGACGGAATTAAAATACTTACAAATGTCAAGCTTACCAATCCTTGGAGAGTCATGATAGATACTTGAACTAAATTAACGTCGGATGCAGAAGCAAATACAAAAGTAAATACAATAGCTAAACGAAATTGAAAGCTAGAACAAAGATGATTGAAAGAAAATTGCAAGACTAAATGCTTGAAGTTTGATTGTTGAAGTTGCTGGGGGCTGAAACGTTGCATCTCTTCTTCATTTTATAGCTCCACGGTCTTACAACTGCCATTGAATAACTCCCCTGCCTGATCATGGCCTTCCCCATGATCTCATTGTACAGTTATTTCTCTTGGACATGACCAACTCCTCTGGACGTGGGCATCTCTCTTGCCTTTGGTAGAACATGATTTCCTCCCAAACGTGGTCTTCTACTATGGCTGAACCTCCTTAGCCATTATCCAAATTATAACCAACTTTTAATTTAATCTCCTCTAATAGCCTGCCATGTGTCCCACTTCTATCTCCAATTTGAATTGGTCTTTGATTAACTTAAACTTCTATCAGAATCTTGCCACGTGTCCAACTTATCTTGAACTCCTAATTAGCTAGCTCTATATTAACCACATCTCCTATTTTTATGCTAGCTAAATTCCCATATTATCTCCACATGGCCAATTTTCATTGGCCGGTAAAATTTAGTGTAAACA